>CAIGRP010049566.1:0-17938 GCA_903798385.1 Fraxinus cuspidata
GTTCAAGACATAGTTCACTCTACAGTTAGCAAACTCGATAGAATATACAAAGCCAAGGTTCAAGTCTATAGACACCTAAGCCTGCATGATTTCTACCGTACTCCAGAATAATATTTATATTTATCTTATTTCTTTCATGTGGAGGATTGTTAGATATTTATACAATAAATATAATATGTGAAAGAAATAATTAATTCAAGTGAAGTGCCTAACTGGTGAAAATTGTGGAATTTGTGTGAGAGGTCGGGGGTTCGAGTCACGCCTCACGCATTATATTAAAAGTCTTTGATTGAGCTTTGTTGATTCTAAAAATAATTTTTATTTTTTTAATCATTTTTGGAATTATTTAATGGGTCAACTAGCCAGTAAAATATGGCCGTTTTTAACTGCCCCAATATTAACAGCCCATTATCACTAACCATAAAACCTGCATATAATACTAGATCATGGTGTAGGGAGTTACATCAATTTTTTNTGCCCCAGTATTAACAACCCATTACCACTAACCATAAAACTTGCATATAATACTAGATCATGGTGTATGGAGTTACATCAATTTTTTGCCTATATAAACACACATATGGGCATTAAAAAATAACAACAAAAAACGAAATTGTTTCTTCCTATTCAGTAAAATATATTATACTCAATTTTACATATTTTTGGAGTACATTTGAGAGTTCTGAAAACCATTTGTGATTGCTGCACAATTGGTTCATTTGATCGTTGTATCCTGGAAGTGATTGTCCACAGAGGTCGCAACAGTTATCTACGGGCAATTTCGCTTTAGGACATCGTGCCATCACGAGACTCGATCAGTCGATAAGTTTTATTTCTGCATTTTACTACATTGCAACTAGATTAATTTCTAACAGAACTGTCCTCTCAGAAGTCCCCCGTGCAAATGCCTTGTCTGCACCTGCATGCATCTTGTCTTCAATGTCTTTCTTCGGTTTGTACATAATGTTCATAGTGGATTTAGTATTGAACAGGCCCCTTTCATAGATTTTGTAAGCATCATCTGTGGCAAACCCAGAATCCATCCCTATATCTTGATTGAACAACCTTTGATGATACTAACTTCGCCTCCCCTTCCTCCCAATCAAGGCCATTCCAAGAGCAATTTTCTCACTGATATGGGGTCTCTGTCTGGAGTATTTTTGCTCATCTTCCCCAAGGCAGCATCTTTAGCCTCCAGCCTTCTCTCACTCTCCCTCTCCCGCTCTCGGTGTCAATCCTCACCCCTCTCTGCCGCTCACCCTTTGGAGCATCTCTTACCTGATAATCGTATGATCACCATTAAGTTCGTTTCCATAAGAAGAGATTGGTGCAATAGCACCACTAGTTCTCTCAATCTTGCCTTCTGGGCCAACTCACGCAGCTCCATCTCTTTTTCTCTCCTTTTCTTTCATCATCATCTCCAGTTGAATTTTCGACCTCATTGCAACCGCCTCTTTAGCCTCTTGTTAAGCTACACATAAACCCTTAGATAATTTAGCAAAATTATCAATAATCGGAACATCTTGAAGTCCCGGACCATCAGCAGCCAAACGCTTGTCAAGAGTATTGCATACCCCTTCGAATTCTTCCAGTTAAAAATACATGTTGATATCTTCCCATCCTGCTGCTCCTTCACAGTCACTGGCCGAGGTGGAGAACGCAAACTGGCACCGGAGGAGATTCACATGCCTTTGGAATCCCCTTTTGCTTAAACACTAGGTGGCTTCAAGGGATCCACGGGTATCTCCACAATATGAATAATTCTCTCCTCAGCCCCTGACCCCTTGATAAACTTGGAACAAGAAGAAAGCAAAAGTACTTTGTGTGTCTAATTTCACATTAAAATCTTCTGAAGTGCTACCTTAGTCTCTCGTGTTGTCTCATCAATCGATCTCAGTTTCTCGTCTTTCGCATCATCTTATATTACGGCTGGAACAAGATCCTAATATCGGTAATATACAATCTTTTAATATTGAAAATCTTGTGTTTATTTCCATCAAATTAATAGGCTATTAAGTAGGTATTGGCTCGAATACATTTGGTACTTTGAGTTCTCATTTGTACTGCATATTTTTAAATTAGATCTTGCATATTTTTAAATTAGATCTTAAATAACATGACTGGAGGTATCAGAGCCACCTTCATGCTTGGTTATTCAGATTTTAAAGTTATATGTATTCATAAGTTGCATATTTTGTTCACGGTTCATCATACGTTCAAGGAATATTTATGTTATGGTGGTCTTTATTTATTTACTGCATTAAAATAAATTTAATTGCAGAGATAAACAATTAATAATATTAATTTAAGAGAGATGCTACATGTAAACCACTTTGGTGTTGTACACTTTTACAACCTCTCACAAGGAGGGTGGGCCCGCGATTATTTTAATCGTGGGCCCCACCCCCTTGTGAGAGATTGTAAAAATGTTTTACACCAAAGTATTGTACAAATAGACAAATTTTTAATTAACAATTAATAATATTAATTTAAGAGAGATGCTACATGTACAACACTTTGGTGTTGTACACTTTTACAACCTCTCACAAGGAGGATGGGCTAGCGATTATTTTAATTGTGGGCCCCACCCCCTTGTGAGAGATTGTAAAAATGTTGTGCACCAAAGTGTTGTACAAATAGACAAATTCTTAATTTAATTGCATTGCTTCATATATAGCACTTAAGGTATGAACAATGTAATATTTTCCATGATTTGCTTTGCTTTGGAGCCTGTAACTATGACAGGTTTATAGCATGTTAATAAGGTCTCCTTGAGTTTTGCACACATGCAAATAGTTTTATGGGAATACTAAAGTGATTGACCAAATTAATGATTTACTTGTATTATTAAACCTGCAATTCTGCACTATTAAATCGCTTCGTGCCTTCATTCCACCATAATTTCACCACATTTATTCTGTTGTATAATTATTTAAATTTTAAGTTTCTTGATTAAAATTAACTCCATAACCTGGTTGGAATTGTAATGCATTAAGTGCATGGGCGAACGTAGAAGTTGAAAGTTAGGGGGCATAATCGAACTTGTAAAGAAGTTGAGAGATTTTACAATCAAAAATTTACGTCCAAAATATCATACTCCATGTAATTTTATATCCGAAAATTTACATGAGATATGACATTTTCGGATATAAAATTTCGAAATTTTTTTATGTCATTCCATATAAAATTTCCTGATGAAATGATGAAAATTATATTGAGAAATTTATATGGCAAAAATAATAAATGTTAATGAAATAACTGAAATTTTTTTAAAAAAAGTGCGAGATAGACGTATTTCTTTAAGACTCACGTTTAACGTATTTTTAACTATTTTCGATATCTATTTGGACTATTCGATATTGTCATAATGTAGCTCTCGAAATAAGATTTGAGATGACATAAGCAATTTGTAGATTCGATTAGCGTACGATCGTCGGAAAATTTTTAAAATTAGCATGTTATCGAAATTCAGATAACATTCAAATTTATTAAGATTTTACTCCTGTTTGGTGGAGATTAAAATCAAATTTTTAGTAAATTTTGATAAAAGTTAAACAGTTATGGATTCCATAAAATATGTTATTAAAATTAATTGCTAGTTTTGATTTAAATTAAAATTTAGATTTCACCTCTACCTTCCACCTTTCATTGCGCAAAAAGTCATTTTCAACTATTTTTTCAATAAAAGACAATTTTACCCTCATATTCAAATAAAACAAAAAGAATAACCAACTGCAACTATAGTCCCTAAGTTTTTAAAAAATTATAAAGAAGTCATAAATTCTCAACCATCACCACTTTTACAACCTACCAAGCTGCCACGTATAAATCTACATAGCACCACCGACGGGCGTGGTGGCTGAAGGTGGTGCTTCGTAGATCTATAAGTGGCGGCTTGGTGGGGTTGTGAAAGTTGTGGTGGTGGAGAATTTTGGACTTATCTGTAATATTTTGAAAAATTTAGGACTATGATTGCAATTAGTTGTTTATTTTTTCTTTTCTTTTTGTTTCATTTGAGTAGAAGGGTAAAATCATCGTTTTATTAGAAAAATGGTTGAAAATGACATTTTTTGCAATGAAATGTGGAAGGTAGGGATGAAAATGGCAAAAAATGAAAGGTAATGACGTTTTACACAATAATATTGAAAGGTATGGATGTTTTGTGTTATTTACCCCATATAGAATTATTTGGTGTCATATACGTCTCATGAAGTGCAGTTAATTTATAGGATGACTATTTGGCCCCACAAAGAAAATATTTATCTTAAAAATTTAATTACAATAAAGTGATTATTAAATATCTAAACGAGAAATTCCCTAGGCCCACAGGTATGGAAAATACTTGTATTTGATATTACTAAAGTTCTTGTAAATTCATTGTGTTATAACAACGTCTACCTGCATGAAGATTCAGATTTACAAAATTGAATTGACATTGGTTAATTCAATATAAAGATAATCTTCATAGCATTAATGTATGTGTTTATCTTATGCAGCGGTTCCTAGTTTTTTCGATGACTAATCGAATTCTAATTCTATGTGGTGATAACTTTTCTAATTTGAAGGATAAAATTCTCCTTAATTTGGGATGTATGGATCTTGATTTGGCACTTCGTGTGGATAAACCGCTTGTCCCTACGGAATCAAGTAACTAGAGGAGAGGTCATTGTATGAATCGTGGGAAAGATCCAATCGCTAGAGTGCGAGTCTCATGAAGAGAAATCCCTGAATGTGATATAAGGCCAAGGACTTCATAAAGGTTATTGAAAAGAAAATATTTGTAAGTTCTGACAAAATATTGGTCAACACCTTAATGAAAAGGCTCTTAAACATGAAGTTTGACAATTCTAATGGTGTACATGAGCACATAATGGAAATGAGAGAAGTTGTTGCTCATTTTAAATCCCAGGAGATAGAAATTTTCTAGTCATTCCTTGTTCATTTCATTTTGAACTATTTTCCTGCGGAGTATGGTCCATTTAAAATATCGTATAACATCTAACAACTCGTGACAAAGAAAATAAGAACAAGGGTAAACACAGTCCTAAAATAAAGAATAAGATGCCAATGAAGCAAAAGAGCACTAAGGATATCTATTTCGTTTGCAAGAAGAAATGGCACATAAAGTAGGATTGTTTCAAGTATAAGAAATGGCTCGAAAATAAAGGTACTCTTATCTTTTTAATGTGTCATGAATCTATTTTGATTAATGTTCCAAACAATACATGGTGGATTGATTTGAGTACTACAATTCACGCTGCCAATACTATATAGGGCTTTCTTGACCTAAGGAAACTACTGCCAAAAGAACAAAGTGTCTATTCTGGAAACTAGTTGAGTTCAACTGTTGAAGGCATGGGAACTTTTACATTAGTTTTAAATTATGGTTTTCATTTGAATCTCAAAAATACTTTTTACGTTCCAAGCTTTTCTCATAATTTAGTTTCTATTTCAAGACTAACACCTTTGGGTTTCAAGATCTTACAATTCAGTTATTGTTGGACATGATGTTTTTGTTGATAATATATATAAATTTGATTTGGATCCTACTTATGAGTGTAATTCAAACTGCATGGTAATGGTATTCACAATAAGCATTATATTGTTAAAGAAAACTACCCTAAGTTTAAGTTATGGTACAGGAAATTGGGACATATCTCTCTATAGAGAGACTCAAAAGATTAGTAAATGATAGAATTTTACCAACTCTTGATTTTACTAATTTTGGGATTTGTATTGACTACATAAAGGAAAAGTAGACAAACAATACAAATAATTGTATTAAAAGGAGTCCCGACATTCTAGAGATTATTCACACAGTTATTTGTAAATCTTTTTCCACTCCTTGTCTAAATAGTCAGAAATATTTTATCCCATTCATAGATGATCATTTAAGAAATATATATCTCTATCTTGTAAATCATAAGGATGATGCACTAGATACTTTCAAGAATTATTAAGTAGAGCTATAAGAATAAAATGAAATAAAAATCAAAATTACGTCAAATAGGGGTAGACAATATTATGGATGGTACATAGAAAAGGGACAATTGCTCGGTTCATTTGCTAAGTTTTTAGAAGAATAAGGTATTGTAGGACAATATATGATGTTAGGCACCACAAAAATATGGTGTAGCTTAAAGAAGAAATATGACCTTAATGGACATGGTTAGAAGCATGATGAGAAACTCAAGTCTCTCTTTAAATCTATAAGGGTGAAGCCTTAAAAGCTACCGTATATATCTTAAATAGAGTTCCATATAATTCAGTTCCTAAAACACCATTTAAAATTTAGAACGAATGGAAACCTAGTTTGAGACATATACACAATTGGGTTGTCCAATTGAAGTGAGGGTTTACAATCCTCATATTAAGAAATTGGACCAAATGACAGTTAATGGATTTTTCATAGGTTATCTAGTGAACTCTAAAGACTGTAGATTCTATTGTCCTTTGCACACTCCAAGGATTGTCGAAACTAGAAATGAAAAATTTATAGAGGATCATGAAGTGAGTAGGATTGAGTTTCCTAGAAATATTGATTTTCAAGAAATAAATTAATATGTTGGGTCATCTTCCAATCCAAGTATATTGATTCCTTTCGTAAGAAAGAACTCAAGTACAACTGGAAATAAACCAACCTAAGAACAACTAAGGAAAATGCAGAACAAAAATCCCCACTCGATACTGAACCTATTACTACTCAAAATATGCAAAATCAAGATGAGGTAGTAGGTATAAGAATATCCTCAAGAATAAGGAAATCAACAATTTCTAGTGATTATGTTTTATATCTTCAAGACTCCAATACATGTGTTGGACTTGACAATGATCCTAGCTCATTTTCACAAGCACTTGAAAGAGAAAACTCAAGTTTTTAGCATGATGCCATGAAAGAAGAGATGGAATTGAATCTATGGCTAAAAACCAAGTTTGGATCTTGTTGAATTGTGAATTGGACATACAGCCGTTTGTTGTAAATTTGTCTATAAAACCAAAAGAAATGCATCTGGCACTATAAAACAATATAAGGTCACACTTGTAGTCAAAGATTTCACTCAAAAGGAAGGCACCCATTACCATGAAACATTTTCTCCGATTTCTAACAAAGATTCATTTAGTCATTTTTTAGCCCCCATTTTGGAGAATCTATAAATTTTGGAATAATGATTTATGAGAGAATGTGTAGTTGAAAAATAATAAAAAATTTTAAATTTGTGTGTAATATTATTTTGTTTAGAGAATGTGTGGTTAAAATTAAGAAAAGAGAAAAATTTTAATGGAGGTCAAACAAAGGATTAGAATTATGTTGACTTTATTAGCTTATTTTGATCTGAAGTTGCATCAAATGGACATGAAAACAGTATTCTTGAATGAGGATCTTAAAGAAAAAGTATACATGAAACAACCCAAAGGATATACCATTGATAAAGGTAATCACATGGATTGCAAATTAAGAAAATCTATTTAAGTACTAAAACGTACGAATTCCCGTAACTGTATTTGAAGTTTCACAATATTGTTACTTCATATGGTTTTACAGAAAATATCATTGACTAGTGCATATATATCTTAAAATTAGTGGGAGCAAATACATTTTTATAGGCCTATATGTAAATAACATTTTACTTAGTACTGATTTGGGCTTGCTATATAACACAAAACAAGTTCTTAGCCAAAACTTTGAAATAAAGGATATGGATAAAGCCTCTTATATCATTGGAATAGAGATTCATAGGAACAAATCTAAAAGGTCATTAGGATTGTCTCAAAAGGCCTACATTGAAAAGGTTTTATAAAGATTCAGGATGAAGAATTTTGCATCAAATATAGCACCCATTGTTAAATGTAATAAGTTTAGTCAGAATCAGTGTGCATTAAATGAACTAGAAAGAGATCACATGGCTTCTATACTTTATGCTTTCACTGTAGGTAGTTTGATCCATGCACAAGTCTGTACTAGACTAGACATTGCATTTGCAGTTGGTTTGTACTGGGCATATATCAAAGTAATTCGAGTATAGAACATTGGAAAGTTGCCAAGAAAGTGATGAGATATCTACAAGAATCAAAGACTTCAGACTCACATACAAGTATTCCGACAATCTTAAAGTTGTTGGATATACGGATTCAAATTTTGTTGGATGTGTAAATACAAGAAAGTCTACTTCAGGATACATTTTCCTTCTAACTAGAGGAGTTGTATCTTGGAGAAGTAGTAAGCAGACTATAATTGCATCGTCTACCATGGAGGCAAAATTCATTGGTTTCTATAAAGCTACCACACCGGCATTATGGATGAGGGATTTCGTTAAAAGCTTAAGAGTTGTCGATAATATAGAAAAGTCTTTAAAGATTTATAGCAATAATCCATTTGTAATTTTCTTTCCGAGAAATAATAAAAGTGGAAGTCAAAGCAAACATATCAACATAAACTATCTGGTTGTCAAAGATCATATTAAGAAAAATGAAGTGGTCATTAAACATATCAATACATCTCTTATGATTGTAGATCTCATGACTAACGGCTTGCCTGCTAAAGCTTATAAAGCCCATGTTCTGAATATGGGACTTGCGTGCTCATTACGACTATTTTTTTTAAGATTGTTGTTTTTGTATTTGAAATAATGTTATTAGTGTACGTAAAGTTTGTAATGGATATCCATTGTGGTTATTGACGTGTGTTTCACTCATCATATTGATACTACTTAATCTTGATATTTCATTTGATTTTTGGAGTTTTAGAACATTTAGATTTGTGTTTTTGTGTTGTTTTATAGATTAGGTGGATTGGTGTGAATGATACAAAAATGGGAGAAAAGAGTGTTGTAATCACAAGAAGTTAATGTTGATGTGGTAAAGCTCGATGATTGGAGGCTAAATTGAAAGAAATAAGTGAATAATGACGAAAAAGGTGAACCCAAAGTTTGAGGACTCATTTGTTACTTTTCAATAGTTGATTGAGATAACAAAAAAATAATTGAAGATTGCTATGAGTCATCCAGATGCAATTAGAAATCGAAAGTGAGTAAAATATGATCAAAATAATTTCACAATTCAATTTTCAACGTACAAGTATATTTCATATTTTAGCTGGAAAATGAGACCCATTTTTTACGTAGTAAACACTCAAAGTGGAGAAAGTTATCTAGAGTCAAGTTGTATCTCTTTGAGTTATCTTTCCAATGTATTTTGAATCACCTCAATCGAATATTGAGAGAAAAAGTCATGATAAAAATATTGAAGGATGCACACTGCTAATTTTTCCACTTGAAAATGGGTGCCTCAGCTCCACTATTGCTAAATATCAATAGCATCGCGGCACCGTAGTGCCACGCTTGTGGCGCCGGGGAGCCGTCAGGCTAGAAAAAGGTTTAAAATATTTTGTCTCTTTTTAAGTCACAATCCAACCATAACTCTTCAAAGACTTCATGATGATATAAACGTAACCCTAAAAACCAATTTTCAACTACAATTTATCGAGTCAAGAGCAAAATTTCAAGGGAACAAGATTCAAGAAATTAAGTAGGCAAAATAACTTGGCGAAGAAGATTGATTCAACCATAAAAAAAATAATTTAATCTTTCTTCTCTTCGTGCTATTCTTTATGAATTGTGAAGATTTCTTGTCTTATATCATGAACTAAATAATTCTTCTTGGTTTGATATGTCAAAAGTTGAGGATATGATTTTATTTTATTTTTATTATTTCTATGAAATTTCCTTTTCGTTTATTTGTGTTATTGACTTAATATTTTCAATTAATTGATCACTAATTAAATGATTTGATGCTTTAGATTTCAGCACTCAAGAGAGGGAAATTTAGACATGATCATAGAATAACACAACCTAAATTTTATATGTTTCGAGAAAAAGTATAAGATCTTTGAAGCGTACTCCACACAAGAACTACGAACTTGATAATTTCTATATTTTAATTCGGAATAAAGATATTGGAATTGAAATATAGGAAAAAAAAATTTATTTGGCACTCGAGTGAGGAGGTAGAATTAAATTAGAGTTTTTAAACTTGGGAAAATTGATTAGAAATAATTATATATTTGAGAATCATATTTGATAGTTAGGTGAAATCATAACATTGGGCTTCCTCATCTTGATTATTCTTCTATATTGCATTTGTTTGTTGAATTCACCACCACATTCATCACGTTAACTTAAGTTAATACAATTGATTCCAAATTTCATTCATCTAGATAAAATAGAGGCTACACAATAATTGTACTTATTATAAAATTAAATTACAATTCCTATGGGTTCGACATCTTACCTCCATTATCATATTACAAAATTTGACATCGTACACTTGCGGTAGAATTTACGTTGTACAAAACATGGGACAAGTTTTTTGCGCCTTTAATAGGGAGTGTTTTATTTGATTTTTACTAATATTATTACTAATTGACTTTTGTTTTAAATTATATTTCTTTATTTTGTTAATCTTGGCTACCCACCTCATCTTTCTTTTTTTTTTTGTGTTCTTTCAAGCACTATTCAGCAGTATATGCATGATTGTAACAATGGAAAGGGAGCAAAACAATTGCAATAAGTAATTTCGGCATGGGTGATAATGATATGCTTGTAGAAGATATATATTGTGAGCTTTGTATTGGGATACATTATATTGGGTACTATTTGTATACATGTACTGACTCCCATAGGTTAAAGTTTATGTTGTTTATACAATATTCAAGATATAAAAAAAAAAACAATCAATTGACAAATTTGATGAAAACTACATGCTAGCTTGTGGGAGATTATGTATTTGCCAATTGGGAAGAAGACATCATACCTATAAGGGATGATCCTCATCTGTTAAACGAGAAAATACTTGCAAAATATTATGATGAACTTGCCAAGCTGGATGATAGCAATATGTGTGTAGGAGTTGGGAGATAGTAGTTTGAATTTAAAAGGTGGGGATATAATCCATTGGAAAAAGTTGAAAAGGAAAAACGATAATTGCTTGTAGATTTGGACTGACCTAAAGAAATATCAACTATTGAAGAAGAGCATAAAGATGATGAAAAATTAATTACAACGAAACCAAATGAAGTATCAATTAATGAAGATGAAATTAACACACGTTCTTTCGAATTTATCGATTGTCCAATAATTGAATTTATAATTAAACCCAACGATGGGAAAGAAGTCTACATAGTTGATTTTGAAACGTACGGAATAGACAAGTCTTATTATCTTAGAGGATGCAATGTTAAAATTTGGAGAATCAACTAAGAGTGGAGCAAAGTCAAAATAAGCAAAATGAGCAAGGCATCAAAAGCTTTCTTCAAAGTTCCATGATGCAGATTGCCAAAGTCAAGCTAATGACTATAAACAAGCACTTATTGAGAGAAAATTCAATCTTTCTAACTCTCTATCTCTTATCTTTAGATATTAGTTTATATTGTTTAATGAGTTTGATTTGCTTGTAGGATAAATCTCAAGTTTGAGGGAGAAGCTATATCAACATTCATCATCCATCAATCCACAATCACATCACCATAACGCCAATAAAAATAAAAACAACCAATATTTTTACCCAAGAAAGTCCTCGTCCTTTTTCTTTAATTTCACATTAGGCACAATGTTTAGTTTAAGTTTGGGGATGAAATATTAATTGTCTTATTGCTTAGTTATTATTCTTTTAAATTGTTTTGTGTGATAAATAAATAAATTGCATGCTTGTGTGAGTTAGAGAGCCTTGTCGGTGTTGATGTATATAGTTAAGAACATGTGTTGGTTTATGAATTATAATGGAATTATGTGTTGTGGTTAAATTTTTGCTCATTCATGTGAAACATGAAATTATATATGCATATGAGTTGATTTTAGTGTTGCACACGAATAGGTTGATTCATGGTTGAAATAGAGAACTTTGATGTCCAATCTCATAACCTATGATTCACTACATTCTTAACCTTATATAGTATAATTTAAGGTGTTCAAAGCCGGTAAAAGAGATTATTTAAACTTCTTGTGATTCTGTGTATGTTGGAAAAAATTATTGGTGTGAAGTATCTTTAACTTTCAAGTATGAACTAGGTGATGACCGTGTGCTAGGGATCTTACTCCTTTTAATTATGCTTTTCTTGTAAAGAAAAAGAGTATTGCACTTGTTAATTCTATGCCTCATGCCGACTCCTTTTTGACTCAAGTTAATAAGCCTGTTGGGGTATCTCGAAACCCGGTACCCTTTGCCCTTTAAAGTTGGGGAGTTATCAACTAAAAACTTATCAAATGGATCAAGAAGAGAAAAAATTGTGAGGTTGATCTTGAGCTAAAAATATCAAAATAGGCAAGTAATTGTGAAATTGTGAAATAATTATAGGGGCTTAGATAACTAGTAAGTTTGAACCACTTGGCATAAGCTTGATTGTCGAAGCACTCATAAATTGGGAGTATCATCGCATGCATAAATTGTTGACATTGCTGGGTAGACTAAACCAAATTTGAGTGATATAAGAAATTGGTATCGGAACTAAACTTTAGAAATATATCCTTGGGAAGAAAATAAAAATAAAATAAGCTTGGGGCGTATGAATCCCACAAACGAAGAAGGAATATATTTGACTTTTGAGGTCGAAAATTGGATCAACTTGTGAATGCACGACGTTGCACTTAATTCTTCACACAAACACCCGTATTGCATTAAATAGGTGAGAATTTAGCTTTTGCATTATAGTTTTGAAGTAGTTCTAGTATTTGATATCATGTTTTCAATTTTAAACCATAAAGGCAAGAGATCTAACTAAACTTCATTTATTTGAATTATTTTGTGTAGTTTTGTTTGTGTGTTTCATTAGTTCTTTTCCTTTTCTTGTATGTTTGCTTGAGAACTATCAAAATGTTAAGTTTAGGGGTATTCCATGTGTGTGTTTCACTCATTATATTGATGCTCCTTAATCTTGATATTTCCTTTGATTCTTAGAGTCTTAGAACATTTTTTTTTTTTTTTTGTATTATTTTATAGATTAGGTGAATTGGTGTGAAAGATGCAAAACTAAGAAAAAAAAAGTGTTGTAAGCATGAATCAAGAAGTTGATGTTGTTGTGGTGAAACTCGATGATTGGGGGTTAAATTGAAGAAAGAAGTGAATAACGATGAAGGAATCAACTGAAACTTTTCAATAGCTGATTCGGACCACAAAATGAAAATTGAAGATTAGTAGGAGTTATTTGGATGCAATTAGATGTTAGAAATGAGTGAAATATGTTCAAAATATTTCACAAATCAATTCTCAACCACACAAGTATGTTCCATATTTTTAGCAGGAGATTTAGACCCATTTTTGACATAGTAAACTTTTGAATCGCAAAAAGATATCTAAGTAAAGTTGTAGCCCTTTGAGTTATCTTTCCAACGCATTTTGAATCATCTCAATCGGATATCGAGAGAAAAAGTTAAGATAAAAATATTGAACGATGCGCAGTGCTGATTTTTCCACCCGAAAGTGGGCACCACAGCGCCACTATTACTGGATATCAACAGCATCACAACGCCATGCTTGTGGCACTGGGAAGCTGTCGGGCGAGAAAAAGGTTTTGAATATTTTGGTCTCTTTTTAAATCTCAATCCAACTCTAACTCTTCGAAGACTTCATGATGATATAAATGCAATCCTAAAGACCACTTTTGAACTACAATTAATCGAGTCAAGAGCAACAATTCAAGGGGACAAGATTCAAGAAATTAAAGAGGTAAAGGCAATTTGGTAAAGAAGATGATTCAACTATAAAAAAAAAAAAAAGGTTTTATCTTTCTTCTCTTCATAGTATTTGATAAGTGTATTTTTGCACACTCATTTAATACTTAAATATACTTATTATTGATAAAAATGAACGGATTTCTACTCACAATTATGTAATTATTGCGTTTGTAGGTAAAATCACCCAAAAGAAATAAAACAAGACATAAAGAGGAAAAATGGACTAAAAGTGTGCAAAATTGTGAATGTGTGGACCCAAGTGAAAAAAGCATAAGGATCTTGGATGCAATTTATGAAGGGTATAATCGATCTGAAAGTCAAAATATGAGAACCAGATTGTATAAGATAAAAGTTGAGGGACCTGGCTTGCAATTAACTCAAGGGTTTGGACTGCAATTTTTGGAAAATGGTTTGAAAATTTAAAAACCCTAAATGGGTTTCTGTCGTGGGCGCTGCAGCTTCTTCTTCTTCTTCTTCCTTGGTGTTTTTTTTATCTTTTCATTTTTCATTTCTTTTTCTTTCTCTTCTCTTTTCATTTTCTTTTCTTTTCTTCTTCTTTTGATTTACTTGTAATTATGGGGGGCAAAATCAAGAGCACAACGAGAATACATTTAAAAATTTGGAGAAATATTTGGGGAAGTCAAGGCCAAACTTCAAAAAAGGGTTTTATCTATAACTTTGTATTTTCTCAATTATTTTGTCATATTTATAATGTATTATTATGAATATTTTCCTTTTTATCATTTGTATAAAACGTGCTAGTTATTTGTGTTGGGATTTATGGTAGTAACTTTAATTAATTTTAATATTTGCATTTTAATGTTAAAATGTTTATTTTCACGTGTATTTATCATTGTGTTGAATGTCTTTCGTTTATTTGGTCATTAAATGATTGAGTTTAGTGATTTGTACATCGTTCAAGAGAAGATTGTACATTTTAGATCAAATAGTAAATACTCTAAGTCTGTATAGTGGATAGAGATATACGTCTAACTCTAGGTGATCCATTGAGCTATTTTCACTAAGATTTAATGTGAGTGTTTGGTTTTAATCGACATAAAGATATAGTTTGTTAAACCAATCAATTAGGGTTAATTTCACTCGAGAGAGGTAATTAATAAAAATTGAAAAATCGGATCAAACATCGTAAATGAGTAATTTATTAATTGATTTGTAGAGAAATTAATTAAGCAACGATTATGCGAAACCATGAATCGCAACCACGTTTTTCCTCCAAAATTCTCGAAAGTTTATGTTTTCTTATTTTGTAGATTTTTAGTTAATTTTCCTTAATTTCCAATATCAAATTTTATTGTGTGTTTGTTTTTATTATTAAAACTAAATTGATTAAAATTGTGTAATTAAAAGTAAACATTCTTCGAGGGATCGACAATCCGGACTCAAAAGGTCCACTTTATTATTTGAACACGACTCGTGCACTTTCGGTATATAATTTTAGCGAACAAGTTTTTGGGGTCGTTGCTGAAGAGTATTTTATTTTAATTACCATTTTAGTTGATTCTAAATTTCATAATTTTTAGTTTTTATTCTTTTGTATAGCTTTTATATCTTTATTGTGAAGTTGACTTATTAATTTTTATTTCTTTAGGTCTTCAAGAGTGCATGCTTCGTTCAAAAAGTTTTGAACTTTTCGAACTTGATCCGGATATTGAAAGAACTTTCCGAAGAAGGTTACAGGAACTAAGGGAACTAAGAAGGCAACAATTAATCAAGATGGCCCAACAAGGATAAAATATGGAACCAAATGCTCAACCAAAAAATATTCTACGAGGTGGCATTCCACTGGGTTTTGGTAACCAAGCGGGTAGGGCTCAAGAGCCTATTGTAAATGAGGAAGCTATGCTATTTGGGGACTTCATGAACCCACATGTGGGAGAAAATGAATCCAGTATTGTCTACCTTTCATATGGGCATCCAAACTTTCAACTTTGACCGGATGTCATCAGTTTGTCTTTCAATATCATTCCATTTTATGGGAGGACTGATGAGAACCCACACTCTCATGTTGCACGATTTGTGGAGAATGTTGACAATCTTAAATATGAGGGCGTGAGTGTGGAGGCAATTCGAATGAGATTATTTGTCTATACATTGAAGGATAAGGCAAGGGGTGGCTTGAAACTTTACCACCCGTGAGCATAAATAGTTGGACGGAGTTTATTCAAAAATTTACAACCAAATTCTTTCCACCCACTCGAGTAGCCAAACTCAAGCATGAATAACCACCTTCCAACAATTCGAATCGGAGAGCTTTCATGAGGCTTGGGAGATGTTTGAAGATATACTTCGGAAATGTCCAAATCATGGAATCACAATTGGGCAACAAGTAACTTATTTTTATGCCGGGTTGACTCCTTCTTGCCATTCAAATGTAGATTCATCTTCTAATGGCTCAATTAAGAAGAAGAGTATTCAGGAAGCATATGATCTATTTGAGGTCATGAGTGAGCAAAGTGCTAAGTGGCTGGATAGGGGTTACAAAGAGGAGTTGGTGGAGTTTGAGATGGTGAAACCTTTTCAATAGTACTAGCAAAGATTGACTCCCTATCAAAGAAGGTAGAAGGATTTTTTGCATCTACCTCTGGCTCTCATTTCATCCGTATGATACAATCTCAGCCTAATTGTGATATTTATGGAGCAAATCACCCAAGTCCGAGTTGTCCATTGATAGGTAGTAGTTTGGCATCCACAGAGCAACTGACATATGCTTAAAACTTCCAACGCCAATGGTATAATCCTTATTCTCAAACTTATAACCTCGGTTGACAAAATCATCCAAACTTCTCTTATGGGAACAATGAAAATGTACTAAACCCGAGACCACAAGAGAAGAAAGAGGGGTGGGAAAAGGCTATTGCTAAATTGACGAACCATCAATTGCAATATCAAGAACACAATGATACCTCTATAAAAAATTTGGAGTGTCAGTGGGCCAAATAGCCAAACTTCTCTCCAAAAGGCAACAAGGAGCATTGCCTAGCAATACCGAAATAAATCCAAAAGAGAATGTGCAAGCTATTACCACTAGAAGTGGGTGTAATTACCCAAAATTATGATAACACGAGCAAAAGTTCCATCCAAAAAAGCACCCATGGAGGAAGATGTAATTGTTCAAAAGCCTAGTATTAGTGTTGAAATAACGAAGGAAAGTGAACCGGAGCCATCATCATCAAAGGCTCCAACACCGATTAAGGCATATGTACCCCCATATTCCATTTCCACATAGACTTCAAAAGCATAAGCTTTATGCTCTATTCGAAAAATTTTTGGAAGTGTTCAAGAAGCTACACATCAACATCCCATTTACCGATGCCTTGGCTCAAATGCCAAGTTATGCCAAGTTCATGAATGACATTCTTTCCAACAAATGAAAACTTGAAGAGCATGAGACGTTGATGCTAACCGAGGAGTGTAGTGCTATTTTACATAACAAATTGCCTCCAAAAATCAAAGATCCAGGGAGTTTTACTATTCCGTGCACTATTGGTGATTTAAACTTTAGTAAGGCTTTATGTGATCTTGGTGCTAGCACTAATTTGATGCCTTTGTCAGTTTTTAAAAAATTGGCTTGGGAGAGTCCAAGGAAACCACCGTGTCCTTGTAATTGGCCGATAGATCTATCAAGTATCCAAGGGGTGTAATTGAGGATGTCTTAATCAAAGTAGACAAGTTCATCTTTCCGGCCGATTTATAATTCTTGATATGGAAGAGGATCATGACATCCCTATTATCTTGGGATGGCCATTTCTTGTGACCGATCGAGCTTTGATTGAAGTGCAAGAGGGCAACTCATCTTAAGGGTTCAAGATGAACAAGTTATATTCAATAGGCCATCAAGTACCCATCGAAATTCGATTCATGCCTTCGAGTGGACGTTGTTTATCATGTGATGGCTGATTCTATTTATGGGCTTTTTAAGGATCCTCTTGAAACATGTCTTGCACGTTCTTCAACTACCAAGGATGTGGATCTTGAAGTTGAGCACGTGGCATATTATTTGGGGGCTACATCGTCTTGCTTGTACAAGACAGCACAATACTTTGAGGATTTAAAAAAAAAAAATTATTCACCACCACTACCATCTCTTTAACGAGCATCTACACTCGAATTAATGGCTAAAATCGTCATCCGTTGAAGAACAAGCAATTAAAAGAAACTCAAAGAGAACAAAGAACTTTAAAGATTAGAGTTTA
>CAIGRP010049567.1:0-37417 GCA_903798385.1 Fraxinus cuspidata
GCAATTTTGTAATATTTCATTTTGAATTTGAAATGAAGATATAGACTCAATTGGATGCAAACAAGAAGTTTAGAAATTGCACGAAAGATCAAATAGGCTTAATTGGATGCAATTTAGAACTTAAAATGGTAATTGAAGACCAAAATTCGCCCAGAAAGTCGGCCAGAATGACTTGTTAAGAGCCAACCCGGCCGGCCGGGCCTTGCCTTTTTCCCTCCATTTTCACATTTGAGTAATTTTTTGTTCAATTTTTTAACTTGTAATTACTTTCAATTGGGTCTACTTGATCTCACCGTTTTATGTTGTGAATAAACTATTTGAAAGTTACAATTAGGTCTCTGTACTTCGTTTCCCGCCATTTCGCATGCGAATAATCTTCTTTCGATTTCTAAACCTACAATTATACAGTTAAATTTACTCAGAATTACATATACAATTATTGTATTAAAACACGAGTCACAATTAAATAAACAACAATTACATTTTTTTAATAAAATAATACAAATTGTCTTAAGGATCACAATTGCATTCATATAAATCGCAAGATAACTTCAACCTTCACCTATCTATCCAAAATTGGTTGATTGTATTAACATTAAGTCCGGTACTAAAAAAAATTATATACTTGATTGCGAATATTACACAATCACCCCACAAGTAAATAATAATATGCTTATTCGATAAAATGTAGCTAAAAATTAAGTTTTCAAATTAAAAAAATTATTATACTTATGATACTGCTTGTCTCACCGCCATCCGGTCCCGCAAACGGCTAGTCTGTCATACACTCAAATCATAGCCTCTCTAACCATCATGAAAATGATCACAGCCATCAGATCTTGTATTTACTCCAGTTGATCTTGTGTCATACAGCTATGATCGGAGTCGTATACATATATACTAGAATTAGCGAATACGATCTCAACTTCAAAGTAGTGTGAGTTTTCGATCACTGTAATACACATATGAGTACAATCCATTCATGATTTTCCACCTCTCAACTCCAGCCATATGACCTACTCAAGCATGTACTTAAGCACCACATACCCATTCCCCTAGAATATGACCGTGCTATACTTAATGTCAATGACAAGTTCAAACACGGTGCTTAGAATGACTCGACCAGTAATATTAAATGATATAGAGTGTCTTCGAGCTCGATCGCTCAACAATTCCATAGTCATGTCGATATACTACAACAGGAAACACCAATAAAAGAGAAAAAGAGTCCTTTATGTAAACATAATAAATAACAATGAAAATAGACTTGCATCGTCAACGAGTCAGTTAACTTCGTCGTTACATTTTCAAACCACTTTCTAGCGTTCGATATTGTCTTCTCTCGATTGTGTATCTATCTCTTCTAAAACAAAAAATAAAAAATGTTGCAAAAATCATAGATGAGTTAGTGAAATATAGCAAAATCATAACATTCTTACCCATGCTTAAGAGATTTGAACCATTCATCGAATGTTTTTTACCTAATAGGGTCGACCTCGCGAAAGAGATTGAGGAACGTTCCATCCACGAACGTCCTCATTTCCACCTCAGTCGTGAAGGGATAAACGATGTACTGTGATAGCAACCTTGGTCTCTTGTCGACCACAATTTCTGAAAGGTTAATAGCACGTTTCTTACCTTTCGTCACCACCGACGCCCCCTCCAACAAAAAATTACATCCTCCGTCGTGTCGGGCGTCCTCTCATCATCTGATACCCCCTGCATCACATCGTCCACCACCTCCTCTGTCACATCTTCTACCATCTCGAAGGTCACAAATTTTGTTACCATTGGGGCCATGCCCTCCGTTATTAAGACCTCTTCCTCCATAGATGCCAAAAATGACTCAAATGCAGCATCCGATGGCCATGGCGAATCATTATACCCTATGCGACCCCTTTCCTTCAGTACCTCTGTCACCTGCATTGTCCCGAGAACCACCAGTCCCTTCGGTACTGGCACTGTCGGTCCCTCTGTTACCCCTCGCTTGCCTGCTAAGTCGCCTCGTAGCTTATGACCTCAGTATGAAGGTCTCGTAAATCAGCTCGTAACGTTCTTACATCATATCTAACTGTGCTACTTCGCCTCTCATCCCTCGGATATATAAACAAATCATTGATAGAGGTACTATGAATACGTGCTGGAGATCCATGGAGGAAGTGTCTGGATGAAGGAAAATTGATCTCACCGATTGAGATGATTTCATCGGCGAAGGTGATCTCTTCGGCAGAGGTGATAGTTGATCTACTGGGAGACGCTTCTACACAAATAAGAACAACTTAATTAAAATGTTACAACACAAAACAGTAATCAACAAATTATATTCAATTAACATTCTCTATCTCGATTCAAGACGGACTCGTGCATCTAGTCGTCTTGAGCGGTGGAATAGATAGTTCATGCACATAACTCCAACTCTCCTCCTCCATAGAAACAATATCAACTCAGTGAAAACTTCAAGTTGACTTATTGACATTTCAACGAGTTAATGATCATGTATTGAGATTTTAAAAGGACATACAATATAAATCGCGAATGTATAATACTCACCTCAAAATCATCGAGGAGAACTGATAATTGTTTGGCAAGTGGCATGTCTTGTACTCGTCAATGATGCATTCGAGGACATCATGTCTTCTCCCTTCTCGTATACCGGCCAGCCAAGATGGGGACGTCTTGTGTACCCATATCTGCAACACTTACAATTATTATATATAAATTTAATAACAAAAATTTAATATTCATTATGTTAAACATTTACCTGCAATGTCGCCATATGCATCCTACTTACTCTCGGGCTTATCCCCCTTGGGTATCGAATGCCCCCTCCTAAAGATGCGTTTAAGTATTCTTATAATATTTCTACCCCATGGATAGTTGTTGAAGACATCAATATTATCAACGACTTCCAAATGGAAAAAAGCCAACATATATCTTTTTATGATGACGCCTTAGTGCGATCTCAAAGATAAGCACCAAGCCTAGCTTCAATTTGACCAACATCCGGTCACATGCCCTAAATGCATCTCCTAACTGTGCCGGAGTTATTATCGTTTGTCAATGAAATTATTCGTTCAGTAGCCTCTTGTTTCTCGGAATAAGGGCCATCCTTGCTTCTTCGTCCCATACACTTCAGTCTAGTGATGTGGGCAAACTCAAATAAAGAGAATCTAGCTACCTTGCCTCCTAAGATCGAAATGGAGTGCATACTTGTCAACTGACTTAAGCAGCTGAAATAGTAATGCGTCAAGGAGCTGCCTAGAAAACTGTATGTCTATCAATGGATACTGGGGCCATAGGCGTAGCATGTCTGCGTGTTCATCATCAAGCAACTCTAATATGGTTGAAAAGCTGGAAAAGCTACATTTCGACGTAACTTTGCCTGTAATATGTCTTATCACAACGTCGATATGGTACTCCATCATGCAAAATTTTAAATCTTAAATGAAAATAAAATAAGGGAAAAAATTTATGATTTTCGGAATTGTAAGACATTCATTAAACTATAATTAAAAAGGTCAACAAAATTAAAAATTCAAGAAAAAAACAAATTTAAAAGACATTCATTAAACTATAATTAGTATTATAAGAATTTAAAATAAACAGTTAAAATTAAATTTTAAAAAAGAAATTACAAAATAAAAAAACAAAATTATACCGTTAAATAAATAAATTGAATAGATGAATAATTAAATATTATACATTTTAAATTTAAAAAAAGTACAAAAATAAAAATTAAATAAATAAATTAACTAAAAATGAATTTTTAAAAAATTAAATAAAAATGAAATTAACCAACAATTAAATTGAAGAAAAAAAAAGAAATTATAAAAAAGCTAAAACAAATTTCGGGAAAAAAGGTAAACTGGAATCTAGACGACCCAATTAACTAGGTCGTATGACTGGGTCGTCTAAAATCCAGTCGGCTCAGTCAGCTGTACCAACTGTTGACTAGATTTCAGGCACAGCCTACGCGACTCAGACGACGCCGCAAATGGCGATCTTTGACAATGATCGACGTGGGCCCGTCTGGGTTGTCGGTGCCGGGTTGAATTCGAGAGATTTTTTTAAAAAAAGTTTTTTCTCTCCTTTTCTTTTTTCTTGTTCTCTTTGAGTAGGGTATTTTATTTAAATTTTCAGATTTTTATCCTTTATTATTATTATTTTCAACTGGTTGGCCGGTCCACTGTTTCCTCGTGAGCCTCCGGAAATTCCAAAGCAATTTTTTTGATTCATAACAGTTCAAAATTTTACGAACCATTTTCTCTGTATCTTCCCTGTGGCGACTCTCATTTCCTCACGTTTTCTTCAATTTTCGATACGCTCGAGACTCAATATGGCTTCCTCCGTCGCCGGATCAGCCACCGTCGCCTTCAATTCTGCTGCATTTCCCGATAAAACCTGCCGGAAGATGGTTCATCTCCGGCAATTATCGTCTCAGATTCAAGTCCCACGCTCCCTTAACTTGCAATGCAGACCACTTACCTCTTTCTCTTCGTCAGGTATTTAAGAGTTTCAAACTTGCTCGTAATTGTTCCAGATGTATAAAAGTGCCTGTAACTGGAAGATGGAACATTTCTGCTGTATAGGTTGGGGTTTATTCCAATTGATTAATTAGTAACTAAAATCTACTGCTGGTGGAAAATATAAAAACTAAAAAATAAAAAAATAAGTCTTGATATGCCTCATGTTAAATCTGTGAAGGCCAGTTTATTTTAGTAAAATTTTCGCTGTGATTAGCTAGTAAATACTTGCATTATTCTCATCGTTATGTACTGTGTAGCTTGCACAATTGATTAATAGCGATGAATAATACTTCATTTGGTTACATTTAAGCTTTTCATTAGGGATTTAAATATTCTGTAGTATAAATTATCGTTCTTTTTTCATTATTTATCTACATTTTAGATGTTTACATGTGATAATAAACCATTTAATGCAATATTCTTTACACTATTCTTTTTCCTAAATACTTAAATCTTACCAAAAGCATCTCATGCTTCTTCATAATGGTGAAAATCCTTGAAGAAAAAAATATCAGAAAGATACAAGCAACACTGTAGATTTTATCCAAAATGTGTTATAAACGAGTTCAATCTCTGTTATCGATGAAATTCTTGATCATGATACAAATAATATGAAGGTTGTGAGTTATATATTAATGCTTCTAAAAATAACTCGTACATAAGATGTAATTCTGACCCCGAACCTTTTGTTTTCGTTCATACTTTATCTGTATGAATATCCCTTATGTTCTTATTCTTGTATCTGATGGCTGAAAATTTCACTGTGTATTTGAACGAATCATATCTGTGCATATAACATACCCAAAAAATTTTCTTGTTTAAACTAATATGCCTTGAAATAGTACTTGAAACTACTTTCAAGTCATAGATTTAAACAACTTTGATTAGTTTAATATGACACAATTTGCTTTTATTGTGGCTCATCTGCCTTTTGGTATTGCTTCTATTTTTAATTTATTGGTATGTGCAGGTGTAAGAGCACAGGTTGCAACCATTGAACAACCAATCACCGAAGCAGTGCAAAAAGCAGAGGCTCCTGTCGTTATTATCACAGGAGCCTCCCGAGGAATTGGCAAAGCAATTGCTTTGGCTCTGGGGAAGGCTGGTTGTAAGGTCTATTCTGAATCTTATCAGCAATCAAGGGTTCCATTTAGAATATACACTATGTAGGCCTTACAATGTGCAATTGTGTGCATAATAGTTTTTTAGTGTTTGATTTGAATGGCATCTGTTGCTCATATAACAATGCAGTTCTTAAAGATAAGATGAGTACTGTCAATATTATTCGATGTTCTTATGTTCTATAACTATTTGTAAAATGACTTAAAGGTTGTCTTGTTAAAGCTTTTTATGGTTTTGTCCATTATTGCAGTCTTCAGAGACTCCTTTGATGTTTTGTAATCCCCATTAGTTTAATAAAGTAATGAACTTATATATTCACCATATACAACACTATGGACCAACAAGTAGTGGCTTTAGGCTAGAATTTAATCCATGGGCACATACCATTTGTTCTTCTATCCAATCTTTATCACCATGCTGTGCAATAATAGTGTAATGGTTTGCACTTTACCTTTCCTTTTGCAAAAGATGATTTTGATTCTATTTCAGGTTCTGGTGAATTATGCAAGGTCATCAAAGGAGGCAGAAGATGTATGCAAAGAGGTAATGCAACTGATATGAATTAACAATGAAACTATGAGTATTTTACTATAATATTTATTTAGATATACATTTTGTGCATTGCTTGCAAGAGTTCTTGTCAAAATTCTGTGGATACTTTTAGATAAATATGCCAATTCCTTCCGTTTACTATTTTACTTGAGCTTTCCTGATTGAAAAATTCCTATATAGAGCAATTATTACTCTATGCTGCTCCAACACTTGAATTATGGCTGTTCTTGCATCTGACATGACACAAATTTGTGATTTGTAACATATGTGACACTCCAACACTTGATAACGTGACACATTATATGCGACTTGACTCTTTCTGAATATATGTGGCTTTCTAACACCTGATACAATTCCTAAATGCTATTCCGCTACTGTAATTCTCTTTCATCATTTTTTTTTTGTCTTTGATATATTTATATTCTTTCTTAAAAATGCATTACTCTGACTATTTTCTAATTTTCTACTTGTGTAAAACATCTTTGGAGCCTCCAATACTAGCTACTACTATTACAGGTGATATGTCCCTGACCATATATGAAATAAGTTTGACCAAATCCTCACGTCTGACATTTAGATCCCACTTGTGTCCAAAGCCCCTGCTCAAGTCTAAGCAACATGACTAATTTTGGAGAGAGAGAGAGAGAAAAAAAAAAAAAGCAAAATGGGAAAAGCAACAAAGAAAACAAAAAATAATGCGTCAATAACCTTATCAGCATTTAGCGATATGTTTTTAACTACCAATAAACACTGTTTCTTTTTATTATTGTTAAAATAGAAAGTGATTGAGAATTGTCTACTATACTACTTGCAGATTGAGGAATTTGGTGGACAAGCTATTACTTTTGGCGGGGATGTTTCAAAAGAAGCAGATGTGGAGTCAATGATTAAAACTGTAAACAATCACTCTATATCTTTTCTTTTTTAGTTTTTGTATCACATATCATGTCACTGTGTTAATCTTATGTTATTGGTACATGCAGGCAGTCGATGCATGGGGAACTGTAGATGTTTTGATTAACAATGCAGGTTCCAAAAGTGCAACTTTGTATGGTGGCATATCTAGTTTTCAAGTTCGTGGTCTTTTAAAAATTTAATTGGTTTCAGGTATTACAAGGGATGGTTTATTGATGAGAATGAAGAAATCTCAGTGGCAGGAGGTTATTGATCTAAATCTTACTGGGGTGTTCTTGTGCACACAGGCGAGTTTTTGAAAAACTCTACCTATATGAAGATACGGATAGTTAAATTCATATAATTTGATATGAGATCTTTATTCTCTGCAGGCAGCTGCCAAACTAATGATGAAGAAGAAGAAGGTGGTCCCATCTTGTTTTCTGTTATTGTAGAGCTAGTTAGAGCATTTTTAAGCTTAAACTGTTGACCATAAGTAAGTTTTAAAATAAATCAATCTTTTGATTGATCAAAATTGGAAGTTAGCACGTTACTTATTTAGACGGCGACTTATATGGGTCCCCAACTTATGTAACTCCATGAATTTAGATCCCCACATTATGGAAACTATCAATTTGACTTTTTAAAAGTCAGATTTGATGTTAAAATGATGATTATACCTTCACTTTAAATAAATCTTAAAAGGAAAGGAAAAAAAAATATAATTAGTCCCCCCCCCCCCCCCCCCCCCAACACTTTCTTGCCACCATCCCGCTTCGCTAGGCAACAGATAATGTTTCTCATATCTTCCTTGGAAAATCTCCTAATTTGCTAAATGCCTGCATATAGCTAAGAGTATATCCCGTGGAGGATCCCTGCATATTTCAATCGATTTCTGATTTCTTGAGATTTCATTAGGTCAAAAGTTGAGGCCAATTTTATTACCTATAACAAAAGTCCAAATCTAATTAAGGGGTTTAGGGCCGATAACTGCATTGGTTAGAATCCTCAATTTCATGACTTGATCCAAGATTTTAAGTTCCAAACTGTATCCAATTTTGTCCATTATCTAGCTAGAGAAAATCAAAATCATAAGCTGACGAGATGTGAAGAGAAGATTAATTTGATGATTATCACCATAACAACCTTGGTCTTCTATTTATGAGTAGAGGAACAGAACACATGCTTTTAATGATACTTCCTTTTCCTTAAATCACAAAGTTCAACTATTCTATGTTCAATCATCTTAACTAATTATGAATGCAGAATTCTCTAGACTCAGGTTTGGAATTTATATGTAGACCTGAAAATCTGGAGAAGTTTGTTATATTGTCTGGGTCTTAAGGCTAATATAAATTGTCAACTTATTTTGCAGGGAAGGATTATCAATATAGCATCAGTTGTTGGTCTCGTTGGCAATGTTGGGCAAGCCAATTACAGTGCAGCAAAAGCTGGCGTAATTGGCTTTACAAAGTCAGTTGCCAAGGAATATTCGAGCAGGAATATTAATGTGAGAGTTTAGAAAGTTGTTAATCTACAAATATTTTAGTTTGTGGAAGTTAAATTTAATTGAGGCTTCAATTGACAGGTAAATGCTGTTGCTCCTGGGTTCATTGCATCTGATATGACTGCTAAGCTTGGGGCAGACATTGAGAAAAAGATATTGGAGACTATTCCATTGGGTGAGTTATTTATCTATTTGATCACACATAACGCAATCCATCCATTTGGCTTCCCGTTTCATCGTTTGACATCCACAAAATCGCGTTTAACATTATTATATTAGAATTGATTAGTCAAATTATCTGAATTGTTGTCACTTGTTAGTTGTGGACTGACAACTAATTTCCACATCCAAGTTACTTTACAATACAATCTACTTGGCTATTTTATCTGGCTTGTGTTAGAGTGTATATCATGTATTGGTATTTGACTGTTATACTGAATAGACTGTTTCTCGATTCAGGAAGGTATGGTCAACCAGAAGAAGTTGCTGGACTCGTGGAATTCTTGGCCCTTAATCCTGCCGCCAGTTACATCACTGGACAGGTTTTTGAAACATTACTGTCTCTTGAGTTCATTTTTGTCATGACGTACTTATCATTGTCAAAAGAAGCTATAATATCCACAAGTTCATTTAGCCAAGTGCCATGTTCCGTAGGAGCAGAAAATTTGGTAGGAAGGAAAATGAGGAAGGATATTAGTTTCCCATTGATAAAATGTTGGAGAAATAAGACCTGAAACAATTGTTTGTGATCTATTTTCCTTCCATCACACCAAATACGAGGGAAATTTTGCTTTCAACCAGTACAAGGATGGAAATTGGTATTTTCCGCCCCCATTCCTTTAAACCTTCTTTCCGTTCCACCAAACACATCCTAATATGCGACTTTTAACTAACATCTTGTGGACTTGACAGCACTCGCACTCTCCTCACCCCTGTTAACTTAGTTCCAAATGGCTCGGAACTTTTCCTTCCCTTCTTAACTGTTTGTCGTTGCATGCAGGTATTTACCATTGATGGAGGTATGGTGATGTAAAAACCAAACTTGATGACCTCCAGATCCTCTTATTTGTACGCAGTTCTTGACTTGAAATAAAGTGGTCGTAAGGCGAGTTTTGATATGATTTATTCTAACATTAAGCTTTGTTAAGTGATGTTTATACGATTCTCTTTGCTGCTGCAATGAATATTTTTACAGTTATGACATACAGTATCTTGAATCTTGGCATTTTTCAACTATTTGTTTTCTCATTCAATTCTAACTTTGCTAACAATCAGATTTTTGGTTTATTTTGATAAAAAAGTTAAAATATGTGGTTAAGAAGTTGATAAAAGTCATGGCCTCATGGGTCTTATGAAATGTGTGTTTAAAATTTATGTTGACTTTTACTTAGAATTTTTATCATCTTAGAGAACCGAAGCGGACCAAGTCCAGTCTTAGTCATTGGTCTTATGAAATGTGTGTATAAAATTTATGTTGACTTTGACTTAGAATTTTTATTAACTTTTTGAGCAAAATCAAACTGGACTAAATCAACGTCGTAGATGGCAGCATTGTCCAATAAGCCTTCGTTTATTGTCTCATGTAAGAGTCTGGATCGCGTCTCAGTCCAAATCTTACTACACTTGATCATCTTCTTAGATCAACTACTGATCGTTCAATTAATTCTTACTTTTACATTCATATCATAGGATGCCACATAGTTTTTAAGAGAAACACAGAACAAGTTGACTAAAAGTGCAACAATTAACAATGTAATGATGATAAAGGAACATATGCAACATTCTAAACAAATGATCTAATTAATATTTCAACTTAATTTCTCCACACTACTAACACTACCTTATTATAAAGACACCAAAGCTTCCAACATTTCTATAGTATGTGTAAGGAGAACTTGCAGAAGCCACGAAATATTTGGTGCGATTTATTTATGTTGTCACTGCCATGGTCGAACGCGTAACCAAAGATCGAACAGAATTATAAGACCGCGTTAAAATGCTGTGAAATCGAGCCTAAATTTTCAGATATAAAGCCTCATTGGTAGAATTTGTAGTTGCTTGCGGATAATATTATGTTCCTCAATCCACCAATGGGTGCAAGAAGCATCAATAGAACCCCCACCACGATGAAGGTCTGAAATTCGAGAATTCAAAATAAATATTAGCAGTCTTTAAGGAAGAAAAATGGAGTTATGTATGATAATTTGATGTAACATACCCAATTTATGCACCAAGATAGGCTGAATCTCTTGGGTTTTTTGATAGCGAGCCACATGATGCAGGGTAGCTGTGTGTAAGCAAGAAAAGTAGAGGTGTGAAAAGGGTCCGACAGTCGAGGTATGAGATAGCCCGACCCGTAAACACGAAGAAGAAAAACTGAGTAAAGCACTTACAAAGTATGTTGTTGGTGCCAAAGCAAAACCACCAAAGAATCCAAGTAGACCACCAAAAAATGGGAATGTCATGCCAATGAACATTGTAATTCCTGCAGTGTAAAGAAAGTAAGAACCCATAAATCCTTTTTCGAGAAACAGACGACTCTATTCAATCTATCCCTATATCAAGAGACGACGTTCTTACCAACATATAAGGTACGAGTAGTGAACCGAAGCTTGGTTGAAGGCTTAAATTTATATTGCTTTACGAGACAAGTCTCCATCATGTCAAACACCGGCATGGCATATATCTGAGTTTTCGAAAAACTAAAGATGAATAAACACGAAAAAATATAACTCAGCGAATAAACCGGAACAAGAAATTTTCGAGAAGAACATCACCTGATAACTTCCAATGACATGAATAACCACAAACATGTTTGCCATTGCAACAAGCCAGTTGGGTTTTTCAAGTGAGAGAAGAATATTGTCATCTACTGTATTCCCAAATGTGTGATATCCAATGAATGCAACTGGGAAATAACAAATGGCAACAATAACATATGCAAATATTACTCCTTTCCACATAGGCCCTTTTGAAGGTTTCTCAGGAGTTGAAGGAATTGTTGCCTGAATTTCTAACACCACATTGTGTCCAGCATAGGCAAAAGCCACATCACCTAATGCATTGAAGAAGTTGAATACATTCCCAGCTGTAGTCGAGGCTCGTGGACCATAGCTCACGTTTGCCGTAGGTCCCTTAGCGAGCGAAGCCGACCAAGCAATAACCGAATAACTGCAATTGAAAGGGAAAACTTAGTAAAATTTATGTCAAAACAACCACCCTTTAGGCCTTGGGTACTATCATTCTTCAAAGTGACGTCTCTGGGACTTGAAAAGTCACCACTCTATGTGGTACGAGGATGCCCGCGGTGACTGTTCGAGTCCAGGGGAAATCACTTTTGGGAATGATGCTATCCAGAACAAATAGAATCCCAACATAAAACATCATCATAAAGAAGTATTCGAGGATTTTACGTTAGGGACATGACGGCTGCAGAAAAGGAAACGACTGAAATCGAGTTGAAATTAGGCAGATGGGATAGCACAAAGTGAACAGAAGCAAAGATCAAGATGAAAAGGGTGAGTCTGATCTCCTTGCAACTTGGACAGACTGTTTCATGGAATTTTTTCAGAGATTTTCCTCCAGTAACCATGTAAACGATGCAAGTACTGACTTCAACGACAATCTGTTGAGGTACAACGATCCAAAGCCCGAGCTTTTCACCAAAGGCGTGTTGGCCTAGTTCGTGGTACCTGTCGAACCTCTTACCAGGAACCATTTCGTGCATTTCGACCATTTGCCATAATGTGTAGAAGGTGATGAGCCATGAAAGGATCATAATTGTAATTCCAGGTCCCCTGCAAATCATAGGGATAGAAATTGTTTAGTTCTAAAAGATGCATCTGACAATAACAATAACAATGTCTTCTTGTTCGTTCTTAGTATATTTGGAATCGACTATGTGAATCCTTATTCGAGATTTTGTCCAGTTCATTACTACATCAAAAACAGCATCCAAGTTCGGTACTTGAAAGAAATTTTTTTAATGCAGGGAGATGAAAGATTGTTTAGTTTTACGGAAGGGGTGGACATTTTTTTCCGAAACCTCCTTACCCAAATCAGAACTGAACCAAACTAGCAAATAAATAAAGTTCTGATGCATGGAAGACGAAGAGATGACATACCATCCAAGTTCCGACATGGCGTACGGGAGGCTGAGGACACCGGCGCCGACCATGGCGGTGACGTTGTGAAAAGTCGAATACCACCACTTCGCATTCCGAGAAGAAGTGATTGGAAGCCAATCATCAATTGCCTTCTGCTCTGCAGTTCTCTCATCGTTCTGTGGTTCATCAAAAGCCATATTTTCCCCCTGAAAGCAAGATTTCAAAGAGGAGTATGAAAAAAATCAAGAAACTGATAGAATCTTTTAACCACAGAACGATAAAAATAAACAGATGTCAATGAAACCAATAAATGCATACAGATTTTCGTGAATGTACGTAGAATATTTACTCGAAGGATGTCCTTTGATTTTTGTTTATACAATGTTAGGACGATTTCCTAGTTTTCATTTAAGGATTCTGAGCCATTGAAATGCCAGTTTTTATGGTGCTTTTTTGGGTTTGTGAAAGTTAATACTGTTCATGGAAACTTCCGAACTTATTGGAAAAGCATTTATGGGCTAACAAAATTTGACCTTAAAGGGGGTGTGATTTCCATGAAATTTAAAGCTCCTTCTAAATTTACATGTCCCGAATCGATATTTTAATGAAATTCATTAAAATTTAGGTGTCTACCATAAAGATTTTAATGAAATCCTTTAAAATTTAGGTACCCTCAATAAATAGTAAATTTATAAGGATTTTATTAATAGACGAATTTTAAAAAGTTTGAATGAATTTTAAACTTAAAAATATATATAACAAAATCTTTGAAATTTCAAAATGAGATTATTATGGAATTTGTAAAAGTCCATTCAAATCCACAAAATTCATTAAAATTTATAATCCTTTAAAATTTTAGTTGAAGACATCCCGTAAAATCTAATGTTTTTCTATTGGGTTTCGAACTCGACTCAAATAGAAGAAGTATAACATGATATTTGACAATTTGAGGACCATAATATCTCCATATTTTAAAAAAATTAACATCGTAAAATTAAAATAGAAACAAGAAAGAGACGCAAGAATTTTACCTTATTTGACAATGGCTACGTCCACCCAATGAAAGATTGTCTCATAACATACCAAGCATGGTAGTATTTATAGCGATTGATCTCCATTAAACATTGTCTAAGTAGGATAATAATAAAAAATCCTAATTTGGCTAAAGTACAATGATAAATTATATCCTAATTTGGTTAGAACTCTTAATGGACATATTTTCTTTTTTAAATAATGTTACTCGTACATAAGAAGTTTTAGACAGTTTTACAAATAAATAATGTATCCGGAAGAGAATGGAGAATGTTTTCTTTTTGGTTGAATAAATTTCGATCCAATCATATCTCACCACATCATCTGTATGTACACTAAGTTGTTGTAAGTGATGATATATATACGTAGTACAAGTATTTTTTTTATATAGAATATTAGTTCAAAGTCAACTGTTAACGTGCAGACCAAACATGTATAAAAGTTTGTGACCGTTAAACATTGGGGGGCGGGGGGTGTTGTCCGTATTTGTTGGAATGATTTCCAACCTAAAATTTCCAATATGGGACCAAAAAAGATAGTTTTTTTTTTTTTTTTTCGTTTATTTTGGTGTTAGTATATTTTTTAGATTTACATGTTTCATATAAATCAATTTAACGTGAAACTACGATATATTTTAACACTACAACATGTGCAAAAAAAAATTGTCGCCTGGGAGTGTCAGTTGCATATTTTCAATTGCAAAATTAGTCTTCGAAACTATCAGAAGAAGATTCATGAATTTAGGATGCGACTGAAATTTATGAAATTCAAAATAATGAATTCATATATAACATTAAAAGTCATTTTTTGAAACATAAAATTCAGTTTCAATAAAATCTATATCTATCTTCGGAGCAAATTCTCGTTTGATGAAGAGTCAGATATGTTGATAATATAATGGATTTGAGTGATGACTTTAAACAAACAATCAAACTTACTAACCTTATAAAAATTGAACAGAGTAACGACAAGGAAATGAGTAATAAACACCAAAGAAAAAGAATACCAAAATAACGCCAAGTGAAATGGATGTAAAAGTCGAGGTAAGAGTTGAACTCTTTATCCTTAAGTCGAAATTTGCCCTACAAAGGTGCTTACTGATGATGACAATCAATTCCCAAGATACAAAGACAATTTTCTTATGTTAATAGCACTCCAAAATATAAGAATCAACTAACAAAAATTAGGTTATTGTACTCCTTCGAATAAAATGAAAAACAACTTTTATGCAAAGGTTTGGCTAAGAAATATGAAATTTTATGTTTTGCAGTGATTGCATATTGTTGGGATGATCAAATGATTGTCCCAAGAGTTTTATTTATAGAGGAGAAAATGTTATGAGTGAAGTGCCGCATCCCAAAACTCAACAACATTTGCCAAGTGTAGCAGTTTTTATTGTCGCTGACATGTCGCCTTTACGTCCTAGAGCGTTAGAAACAGCGATTGTCGCTCGCCTGTCGCTCTAGCGATAGCCTCACAGCTCGAGCGCTAGGCGAGCGGCGAAGTTAGATAAATACTCAGTCAGTTTCTTCTCTTTTCTTTCCAATTTTGAACCTTAATTACTCATTCATTCGGAATTGGTTTGGAGATTCCAAATATACTACGACAATTCACTCGACGAGTAGGACAAGTTAATTTATTTATTTTTATAATTTGACTATAGGATCAACTTCGAATATTTGACCACAAAAGTTAATTTTCCATATTTATACTTTACCAATTCCAACAATATATTAACAAAAAATTCATCCTCCATTTTATCACTAAGATCTGTCTTCATATGTTTTATTGCTGAAAATGATCGCTAACTAGTCTCGATAGAAACACATAAAGTCAATACAAGATTAATCAAACTAGTTTCCATAATATAAGTCTTCAACATTGTACTCTTAGTTAGTCGTCGACCTAACTCAATAAGTGTAGATACTTGAAACCGATGTTCACTCTTCATAACTAGCTCATAATGTTGCAACTCGTATTCCAAAGTACGAATGTCTTGCTTTGAAAAATCTTCATAATAAAATTTCTTTGTAAATGTACAACTATCACGACTGTAATTCACTTGAATCTCTAGGATCCAAAATTGCGCTAAGAGGGATAAGTTCTATTGACGTTTAAAGAGAGAAGTTCTACTAATGTATTATTATAAATATTGTATTTAATTTTTGATTATGATTTCTCTCCAAAATTGTTCTTAATTATGGCTTCTCTCCCAAAATTCTTTAAGATGGAATAAAAAAATTCATTTGCCCATTATATTTTTAAATTACAAACAAAATAGGGCTTGTTTGAGCCTTATTTAAAAGAAAAATGTATTCTTGAATAATATTTTTAGAGAATGTGTAGTTAGAATAAATGAAAAGTTTTCGATTTACGTGTAATATTTTTTTTTATTGAAAAATGTGTGGTTGAAAACGAGTTTTAAGAAAATTAATTTTTTATAAAATGGGGATTAAACAAGATCTAAATAATAACACAAAAATACAATTAAATAGTTAACCCTTATTTTAAAGTACGTTAATAATATTTTTGGACGAAAATCATGATTAATGACCAAAGAAATGTTAAAAATAAGAATGTGATGAAGAAAAACGTTAATGATATAAGCATGATAATGAATAAAGGTTAACGATCTTTAATAGAATTAAAATGTGGTGTATACCCCTTCGGGGGTGGTCGAGTTGGTGGAATAGATGAGCGCGGAGACCGAAGGTCACGAATTCGAATCCCTTGCCAACACTTCCTCGGTCAAGCCAAGCCCATATCTCTCCTGTGTGGTTTGCGGGCTACTGCACATGGAGCGAGATTTACCAAGTGCGGACTCACGAGTAGCGGCTGCGGATTCCTACTTCAACAAAAAAAAAAAAAGTGGTGTGTTTATAAGAAAATGTGACGTGAATGTAATCACCATTCTATGACCACTCTGATTTTTTTGGGTAATTATATTTACATCATGATTTTTATTAATTTTACTATTTTTAAATTGCACTTAAGGTCTTCAATATTTTCTCATTATAAAAATTATATCATTTTTAGCGAGTTTTTCCTACCCTGATAATTAGCACCCTCGTCCTTTATTATAGTTTTTGTCAAATTATTTTAATGCTCAACATATCTATAATTGTTGGTAACAAAAATCACATGTAATGAGTCAAAACCCTTCATTGGGAAAAAAATAAATAAATAAAAAAATACACACACACACACACACATATATAAACCAGTATCCACATACTTTCTTATGTGGATACTGATTTACAATATATTTGGTGATATAGTCATGGTGTGTGTTTTTATCAGGGATTGTAGAAAACGATAATAGGAGCAGTGAAGGAAAGAGTGAAATTGAGTGCGTTATAAGAAAAAAGAATAAAGATGTCCGAATTTGTCTAAAAGTGTAAATTTTCGGACGCATTCCCGAATGAAATCATGGAGGTACCTGTCCAATTTTTGTTATCCACCCAATTAATTATTAATACATCGTTTTAAATTAACATATCCAATTTTTCTCTCGATACTTATGCTTAAAATTAGATGACATTTTAATAGAAAATAATGTGGCAATAATTACTTGATAGACAACAAATTAAACAGGAAAATTGGATCTCAACTCGAGAATGTGTTGAGCTTTGTTTTTTTATTTTTAACTTTTTAATTGGGTTATTGTTATATTTGTAAATCAACGTGGTGCTTATTGAAAATATATTTTAATTGGTATGTTTTTATAATGTTGTGTAATAAAGAAATATTGTGGTGGTAATATCATTAGCCTAATTATATTCGCACTAGAGTTTTTACTATTTGCTTTACATTTTTATTTGAAATAAAAGTTCCTAATTTTTGGTCATTTTTGCAATTATGTTTCCAATTTTTTCTTAAAAATTATAATCATTAACGTTAAATTAAATTATCATATCTTTTCCTTGATCATGATTTTTTTTCCCAAATATATTTACTAATGTGGGTCGAAATGAGAGGCAAATATTTTGGGGAAATTTTCCCCAAAAAATGAAGAAATTCTAAACTTAATGTGACAGATTTTATCCCCAAAATACTGAAAACTTGGGTAAAATTTTCGTAACAACTGGAACCAATCTATAACGTTAATTGTGGTAACGGACTCAACGTAAAGGGGAAATATTAAAATATTTTAAAACAATTCCATCATATTAGGTCAAATATAACAATAAATTTGTGTAATTAAGGCCAAGATTCGATTTCTTGATTGGCGAAAATAAAAAAATAAATTTAGTCCACTGAGAGAAAAATTAATGATAAAGATAAAATATGAGATGTTCAATGGAAAATAGGAGAAAAATTATTGTAGATTGAGGTATTGAAGATCTTTGAGAGAGAAAAATACTAACATGGAAGATGGTGATTTGGGGCTTAAATTGTGAGAATTCCCAGACTTTTAATTTTTAAAATATACTATTTTGTAAATAAATAAAAATGTGGAATTTTAGACACATTAGCCCATAAAATTGTCTCAATATTTTGTATTTATTATTAATTTGCTTATTTAAATATACAAGTGGTACATGAGTCTTTTTACACGAATATTTTGGACAAAAACCATTAACATAGATGAGTTGTGCAAATTAAAATCTCCTATATTTTCTCATTTATGTTCCAAACTTTTTTGTTATTTCTCAATAGTTCCGGTTTCCATGGAACCAATCGGTTACGGTCCAATTTATAGTGTTTTATGTTATTTTTAAATTTTAGTTTTAATTTTACATGAAAATGGAAACTCGATGATTTTAAGATGTTGATACGCAAAAGTTGGTTTAATTGGTTTCGGTACATTTTTATAAAAGCTCACGAACAACTTAAGCATAAATTTCATTTAATTGGTTTTGGTACATTGAGAGTATAATTTTTTTTTTTTTAAATAAAAAAAATGTGGATTGGTTTAAAGTTTCATTAGTTAATTTGTACATTGTGGCTTGGTGTGATGCAAGCGAGCACCAAGAATTGAATAGGAACCGATCAATTCTTGGTTCAAAGCATCGAATTTTAATTATTGTTTTCCTAGAACCAATACCGAAGGAGACTGAACCGCTCGATTTTGATCCTTCCGATGAATAAGGAAAAATGGAACAAATGGGTCCTTATCTATGGGGTTTCAGTGCAAATGGTTCCTAACATTCAAATCATGGCACAAACATCCCTATCATTTCACTTTGAAATTGATCCTTTTGGAAACTATCCAAAAATATCTTACTTTGATTGAATAAATAAAATACGTAAAAAAGGAATAAAAAATTGTAAGATAAAAAATAATCAACTCAACCAATCACTTTCGTAACATCATCTCCAATGCAGATAGTGCAATACAAGAAAACTAGAACGTGTTTAAAGAAAATAGCAAGTTGTTATGAACTTTGTTATGATGATGAGATGCAGAAAAATTAGATCTTTTCTATAAATGTCTTCTATTCATTAGACGACAATATCATAGATTGGGCATGCTCTTAATCTCGAAATTGCTGACTTTGGTCCACCTCAGACACTAAACAAATTGTAAGCACTTGATAGAATAGGGTATCTGTTCTTTTTTCCTTTTTCATATTTATAATCACTTATTTTATTTTATAATATTTTAATCTTTTTATAATATTTGACATTTTAACTGTCAATTGGATGAAAACTATCCAAATGACAAATTCCGCCAATTAAATGAAAAGTTAAGGATGTTTATGTTGAGATTTAAAAGTTAGGGGCCATTTGCACAACAATCCCATAGGTCAGGGACCATTTGTGCCAATTCTCCTAAGAATAAATAATAATCCTCTAAAGCATTAGATTACAAAAGAAAAGTTAATCTCGCATAAATGTGAAAGGCATTGTTGAAGAATAAATAATAGTTCTTGTAAAGCATTAAATAAAAAATAAATTAACGATGAAAATGATTTGAGGTTCTAAAAATAATGTTATCTAGTATATGATGCTTAACATTAGCGACCATGAAATCACTGATGTACTAGATAATATGACGTTTACCTTCTACCACATATTGATGTTAAAACACCAAGGTTTTAGTGATTTCATTGCAAGAAATCCAAGACTTCATGTTTCTTTTCAATATCAGGAAGAAAAAATGGAGGAAAAAGGAAGAAAAGTCTTTAATGTAGTAGACTGTGGGCTGAGTTTTGTTCTTATTAATTAAAAAAATTATTTTTTAAAAAGAAAAAAAACATTTAAATTGTAAATATTTGAGGATCTTCCATGAATAGGGAGAGCCTCAGACGACAGAGCCAAGAATCCACCAAAGCACTATTCATCCGTGCCTTGAAAATTCACATGAAACAGACAAATTGAGAGGGGAAGATTTTCAAGAAAAACTTCATTCTCACTTCACAAGATAAATTTTTTTAACAATGACTTGAGTAAATCGACAAACTTGATCAGAGCTGCAGTACAGATGCATCTACATTTTATTCAACATCAGCTAAAACAACTAGAACCTCGAGACGCCGGAAAGGAAAAAATCTTTTAAGAGTTGCCGAAAATTATGATATTTCTTTGAAGCTTGTTCAGCAGAGCATCAAGCTTTAACAGAAGCCATGTGGCGGATCAAATCAATAACACGAGAACTGCAATGAAAAACCATATTGATGTTGGTAAGACTACGCGCGCAGAAAAAAGATCAAGAAATTTCAAGATTAGCGCGAGTTTAGACGAGAATTGAACCAGATAAATATAGATTTTTACCTGTAACCCCATTCATTGTCGTACCAGGAGACAAGTTTAACGAAGTTTTTGCTCAAAGCAATCCCAGCCTTGGCATCAAAAATGCTCGACCTGAATTAGAACAATGAATAAGCAAACATAATCTCGTCGCATTTATGAGACACAATCCATAAGGTTCGAAATTAACAATTTTTACCTGCTATCACCGACAAAGTCCGTGGACACCACATCGTCTTCAGTATAACCCAAGATACCCTTGAGCTTGTTCTCTGACTCCTCCCTGAGAAAAACCGAGCAAATGAGTTTCAGTTTACATCGTGCTCTACAAGTTTATTGAACCGAGCTTGTTCAATTTATTGAAAAATGGATTAATCCTTTGAGCATAACATCAGAAAAAATGAACTCACTTGATAGCAGCTTTGATTTCATCATAGGTGGCTTCTTTCTCTAGTCTTACAGTGAGGTCCACCACTGAAACATCAACAGTAGGGACTCGGAATGACATCCCGGTCAACTTCCCGTTCAGGGACGGAAGCACTTTACCAACAGCCTGCACAACGACACACAAGAGTTAATGGGAGGGCAAAATAATCGAATCAACCTTGTTTGTTTGAAGAACAAAGATATTTAGGACAATAATTATTCAAGCAAAAGTTTGTCAAATCGTATGACGCGAATTCTAATGCACATTTCAAAGGAAAGTTCCCCTACTAGAATCCATATAATTGACCTCAAAATTTATATGTTAGTTTGTCGTTATTGTATTAGCGGAAACAGCAAAAGTTAGAAACGAAACGCTACCTTGGCAGCTCCGGTGCTGCTAGGAATAATATTGAATGAGGCCGCTCTTCCACCTCTCCAGTCCTTGCTTGATGGACCATCAACAGTCTTTTGAGTGGCTACAATATCATAAATTGCAAAAGTCAAGACGCGAGAATCAAGACTGAACCTCACAACTCATATTTCGATTAGTACAATAAATAACCAATTGTACAGCCACTCACCAGTAATGGAGTGGACTGTGGTCATTAAACCCTCCACAATACCGAACCTATCGTGAATAACCTGACAGATTTTGAACCAAATAAAAGTTTAGCATTGAAAAATAAGTGCAAAACTTAATAACGTGCAACAAATAATGTAATGCCAACAAAACCTTGGCCAATGGAGCGAGACAGTTCGTGGTGCAGCTAGCATTGGAGACAATGTTCAGCTCGGGCTTGTATTCCTTCTCATTCACGCCCATGACAAACATGGGAGCGTCCTTGCTTGGAGCAGAGATGACAACCTTCTTAGCACCGCCCTGTTTTCATTAAATCAGCAAAAAGGTACATCAGGTGAAAAAATTCATAATCTTCGCGAGTAAAGAGTCAATAAGCAATTGAATACAAAATCACGATCCCGAGTAAACTAATGGTGATCTGATCCAAATGAATGAGCATCGTGATTAATATATTATCGACCAGGAAGACATATCCATGCCTAGAATTTCAAATGAACATCACTTGAGCAAATTGCACAAATAATAGCCCTAAGATTGAACCAAATAGCTTACTTGCAACGGAAAAAATGAAGTAAAACATGATATACACCAATTTAAATGGCCACCGCAAACCAAGTACGATGTAATAAAACTGATGCACAAAGACAATTCAATCTAAAAGAAAAAGAGCACGAGAGACGACCTTCAAATGGGCAGCAGCCTTGTCCTTGTCTGTAAAGACTCCAGTAGACTCAACAACAAACTCAGCACCAGCTTCAGCCCATGGAATCTCTTCCGGATTCCTAAAAATTCCAACCAAAACATACAATTCAATTTCCTTGAGAAATAAGCAAACTCCACATAAAGACATTAATTGCACACTTTAAAAATACACATTAATGTTGCATCCATTGTATTGGCTAGTCCAATAATGTGTACCAAACACATCCTAACTAGTGTACTATTATTATCGAACTACCTCATCTAAGCAACTCATTTATTTATTTAAAGTTGACCTCCAAGTGCATGCAAAGATCTACATTTTCATTAAAAAAAATAAATGTTATTTTAATTTTCATAAATTAATGGGGCAGACTTGAACTCACGACCTTTGTCTACTCTGCTTAACATGTTAAGTCGAATTATCTCATCTGAAATTATCCATTTAAATTTAATCTTCAATGAGGTGGGAAAGTTCTACCTGAACCCAAAGACTTTGACTGGGTTATCACCAAAGAGAAGGGTCTTCTCATCTTTCACTTTAACCTCATGGTGCTTCCAGTGGCCGTGCACACTGTCATACTTGAACATGTATGTCTGCATATTTTTCACATCAAACAAATCAATTAATAAACATGCACATGCAGATCACAATACCAGAAAATATATGCACATCACACACATCACTGTACATTTGTTCGAAAAGGCTATTTGACACGCTTTGATAAGTGTACGCTCGGTGTATACTCTGACATAATGCACAAGTGGCATTCTGTCATTGGCTGGTGGAAAAAAACAATTTTCATCGGTCAATGACAGAATGCCACTTTAGATGTACACCTGAATGTACAAGTAGAAAATCCATAGAGACTTACTCCTTGAGTTCTGCCTCATATGAGACTCTCGTCACACGCATAAAGCTTACGGGTACGTCTTACGAATGTGTAGATAAAAACAATGTTTAACTCACTTAAAAAAACTTTACCAAACATACTCTTGAGACTTGTTAGATTACATTTGAGACTTACGCCTCGCATCACATAGCTAGATAAGTACCTGATTAATCGTATTCGAACATTAAATTTGTATAAATATGAGGGGTGAAATACCATGTAATCAGTGGTGATGAATGGATCATTAACAGCTACAAGCTCAATATCATCCCTTTGCAGAGCAACTCTTGCAACCAATCGACCAATTCTTCCAAATCCTGATAAAATATTAAATAAAAAACACAAAAGATCGAATCTTTAATATATATATGCAAAACCCATTTTACAAAATCACATAAAAATGTTAAAAAAAAAAAAAAAGGAAGGCACCATGCTGATTATAAACAATGTAGAGACTGACAGGCCCATTTTTTTTTACCAATTCTTCCAAATCCTGATAAAATATTAAATAAAAAACACAAAAGATCGAATCTTTAATATATATATGCAAAACCCATTTTACAAAATCACATAAAAATGTTAAAAAAAAAAAAAAGGAAGGCACCATGCTGATTATAAACAATGTAGAGACTGACAGGCCCATTTTTTTTTCAAGAAAAACCCAAAAAAATCGAATTTCAAGAAAAATAAGAGAAATCAACAGGAAAAAAAACTAAAAACATTCAATCTTTAATAGGTATATTAAAAAATCCATTCCATTAAATCACAGAAAAAAGCATTAATGCTAATTAAAAAGGGCAGTATACAGAAAGACTGGCAGTCATTTCAAGAAATGCCAATAAAACAAGAAAAAAATGAGAGAAATCAAACCATTAATTCCGATCTTGATCTTCCCCATTTCTTTGAATATAGAGAAAATGCAGAAGAATTTTTTTATAGAGTAATGAAAGGCAGTTTTGTGTGGAAAAAACTGAGAGATCGGACGGATTATTTAAGGGGGGACAAAAGACGGTTCAGTGAAAACCGGTGGGTAGATTTCAGCATTGGAATCTTAGAATATTACCATTTGATTCCTACTGCTTTTCAAAAAACTGGATGAGTCAACTGATTTGAGATTACAAGGATTATGTTAGGAATTGATTTTCATTTGTTTGAGGAACTTTCGGAGTTTACAAGGTAAGCAATAATAATTACTTATTGGATAATTATTTTCCTTTGATTTAAGAAGGCAGTTAATAATTTACATAATTAGCATCTAATATTTTATAATAGTAATTTTTGAATAATGTAAATTACAAAAAAAAAAAAATTATGCTATATGTAAAATTATTTTATTAAATGTATGATTGAAATTCATTTCTCGTAGTTAAAAAAATTTCCCTCTAAATAATAAATTCTCTGCCTTTTTGGTTTTGCACTTTTATGGAGGAAATTGAAGGCCATATTCCAAATTTTTATTTGGATAATTATATAGTACTAACTATTCGAATATTAGATAGTTACAAGATATATTTTTATTTGAACTCTAGTTAACTAGTAATGTTATTCATGTATAAATTATAAGTAATTATATTTACACTACAATTTTAATGATCTTGTTACATTTACATCAAAATTTATATAATGGATTACATTGAATGTTCGTTATCTTTGTTCATTGTAGTATTTATAATCTAATTTTTTTCAGCGAATTCTTATGTTTCGATCTTCTATTAATTAGCATATTTCATTTTCGACGATGATTTATTTCAAAATATTCTATTGCATAGTTTGAAATGAGGGAAAAATGATATTGTTGATCTTTTTTATTTATCGTAGTTTTCAAATATATGTTGGGCAAACGAGTCTTCTCACCGATTTTTTTGGACGGAATTAAAGACGAGGTGTGCTTATTAATTGAATGAGGGAATAAAAATGCGTCAAAAAAAAAAGTTAAATGATATAAGAAATAAAATTAAGTACTTTAATACAATTAAAATGTGATGGGGTTTAAAAAATTATTATTGAAAAAGACATTGTGGACCTCCAATAATGTTAAAAGAAAAATAAACATTAGAAACAAAAGCAAAGAAAGAAAAATAAAGTGGAGCTCTATTGTATGGACATGTGAAATGAAAACATGATCCATGACTTAATCGGTTGCACCTATCCAACACATGCTTCTTGCCTCATAACTTTCTACTTTTAAATGCATTATTTTTTTCTCCTTTTTCCCGACTCTTTCAACCTTTTTTTTGTTTTTTGGTAGAGGTGAAATTATGATCTCGATGTTACAACTAATGATAGTAATGATTTCTTTTGAAATTTCGTGGTAAACGTTGAATCTATACAAGTTAATTAGCTGTAAAACTCATCAATTCATTTTAGTTTTACTGTTTGAGAAAATTCAAATGAATGCCAAATCTTGCATAATTCTACCAATATATTAGCATTCACCTTAATGTGAATGAAGAGTTACTTGCTAAACAGTGTTCTATGGTCGGTCCAAATATTACGTACACATATAAATAGATATATTAGTGAGCCATATTGTGGAATTTATGAAGTTATATTAGTTAAAGAATAATTCAAACGAACTAAGAACATTGTGTACACGTGCAACTTAATTAGTGCTATTAGGAGAGCAAATCGATTGCTATTCAACCATTTTGAGAAAAATGCTAATGAACCGAAACACATCAAATAGCATTATTTAAGAATTATCGGTGAATTTATTTCACCGCCTCGAAAAAATTTCAATGAAATATGTTAGATCATGAAATTGATTGAATTATTTTTACCTTTTTGTATAATATTGGGGATAGAACATATTAGTCAACAAGCGTTGACTTTCAAATTTTTTTTGAAAAAAATTTATTTAAATTGTAGAGAGGAAGAAGTGCTGAACATGCATTTTATTTAATACTCACCCATGAAATATGACATCACCCATGAAGTCACACTTCACAATTCTTATTATAATCTGCAGGCCAGGTCGAAGACTTTAGTGGGCCCTTTTCTGGTACAGATCGGCCCATCAGAAGTCCACAAAACTTTTTTAACAATAAATAAAACAAAGAAAATGAGAATGGCGTCGCCCGGGTTCGAACCGGAGACCTTCAGTGTGTTAGACTGACGTGATAACCAACTACACCACGACACCTTTGTATGTCAAGTTCGAAACTTTAAAATTATATATCTAACCTATACGATAAATTCCGTCCCAACCTGCAATTTGTTGCATCTATAAGGAAACAAGTCAAGTGCCTATTTGATTCTCATTAATTGGATAAAAAAAAAAGTTTTGAATAATATTTTTAGGAGAATGTGTGCTTAAAAAGTAGGGAAACATTTTTTTATATATGATTAGAATATTTTTATTGTGTGAATATGTAGTTGAAAACGATTTTGTAGAAAATCATAAAATAATTTAATGTGTCAACTGTCATACGGACACTAAGCCATGTGGCATTCATGTGATATTGGAATTGATTGAATAGCGTGATAAATTTCATGAATATTTGTTTCGATTCTTTTGAGATAATGAAATTTTTTGGGACAATTGTACTCCGAGTCTAACTCTGACAACGCTTGAGTTGCCATTAATGTTTAAATAAACGTTTTCCTTAACTGGAATATGGGTGTGCCATTTTAAAAGTTGGGAGCATATGTGCCACACTAATTAAAGTTAAAAAAATCCTCTGGTGGAAATTACCCAAAATAATGTAAATGCAAAAATTTTCAAATAATTCGACCGTTAACTCAAACCCACCCAGAAACCCAACAAAAAACTAGCCGTTGCCCGCTGTCCTTTCATTGTATCAAAACCGTAAATTCATCTCTTCATATTCCACCAACATTCCTAACATAACATCATTATCCTCTACTGTCAAAATCCCACAAGATTTTATTGCTTTTAGCCCTGAATCAAATATTCAAATCCCATATCCCAAAGTCTTCAAAGCGTATCCATGGCTTCAAGAACTGCCACTAAAGACATAATCACTCTTCGCGGATCGGCCGCCATAGTCAGTGAATTCTTCGGTTTGTGTCTCTTATTGTCATTTTGTTTTAAATTTATTTTGTGAGTTTTCAAGAATGTGGACTAATATTTCATTTAATGGAACCCCTTTCCAGGTTATGCTGCAAACAGGTAATAATCCAAGACTCCTTAATTATGATTTTTTTTTTTTTGAATGAAGTTTATGGTTAAGGGATTCAATTTAAATTTGAATTTTTTTTTTCAGTATTTTGTACAACCGTGCAGTTTACCCCGAAGAAAGTTTTGCAAAGGTCAAGAAATATGGACTTCCAATGCTACTTACTCAAGATGAAGGTGTCAAATCATTCATTTCAAACTTAACTGCGCAGCTTTCTGGTAAGTTTGAATATTTACGCGTTCTTTGTGATATTATGATTTTTCTCGGGGTTCCTCGTGATTATATTAGTAACAGTTTGATTTTTAATTAGTATAGAATCTTTCATCTTTAGTCTAAACCTTATTCAGTTCATATTTCTTAAAATCTTATATTTGAATTTGTCGAAGAGTGGCTGGAATCTGGGAAGCTGCAGAGAGTAGTTCTGGTGATCATGAGCAAGGCCAATGGTGAGGTTTTAGAGAGGTGGAATTTCAGTATTGAGACAGATAAGGAGGTTGTCGAAAAGGGGTAATCAACTTATAATTAGTGTCTGAATAAAATAATTCTGGATTGTAAAATTTTTTTATCTGTTTGAATCTCTGTTGAATTTGATTTTTGTTATAGAGTTCCAAGGGAGAAAAGTGATAAAGAAATAATGAGAGAAATTCAAGCAATCATGAGGCAGATAGCATCCAGCATTACATATTTGCCATGCCTTGATGAACCCTGTAAGTATTAATGTAAGGAGATTGTTATTGTCATTTGATGTTGCTCGCAAAATTCGCATCAGATTACGAGTTTGGTGCTTGGGCTCATCTGTTCTCGTTTGGAGCGCTCTTGTCGTTGTGTCCAACTGCCAACATTAGGGTCTCGATATTTGTGATGTTAAATTTCGAGCAACATCCATATCGATTCTTTTTTAGTGCTCTTGTTCTCGGTGCCTGACCACCAACATTATGGGGCTCCCACTTGTGATGTTAATTTTCAAGCAACATCCATAGTGTATTATTTTCGCGTGCTCCTGTTCTCAATGCTCAAGTACCAATTTTGAGTGATCTTAATCTTGACCACCAACATTAGGGGCTCGATATTTGTGATGTTCATTTTCTAGCAAAATCCATTGTGTATTATTCTTTCTGTGTGATCTTAATCTCGGTGCCCGACCACCNTGATCTTAATCTTGACCACCAACATTAGGGGCTCGATATTTGTGATGTTCATTTTCTAGCAAAATCCATTGTGTATTATTCTTTCTGTGTGATCTTAATCTCGGTGCCCGACCACCAACAATAGGGGCTCGATATTAGTGGTGTATTGACTCTTTTTGAGTGCTCTTCTTCTTGGTCCCCGACCAATATCATTAGGGGCTCGATATTTGTGATGTTCATTTTCGAGCCAATCCATCGTGTATTATTCTTTCTGAGTGATCTTGATCTCAGTGCCTGACCACCAACAAATAGGGGCTCGATATTTGTGATGTTAATTTTCAAGCAACAATCCACCATGTATTATAGATTCTATAATTGATTTGGTTGTTGTGCAATGCAGGTGTTTTTGATGTGTTAGCCTACACAGACACAGATGTGGCGGTCCCATTTACTTGGGTTGAGAGTGACCCTAAACTGATAGCCAACCCACAGATGGTGAAATTGCATTCTTTTGATACTAAGGTAAAATCTGCAGCCTAAGTTGGGGTTCAGTTACTATTCTTCTTGTCTTTCGGTTAACCATCCGTTTTCGACTTCATGTACTGAATTATGAGTCGAAATCGAGACAGGTATCATATCTTAGATCATTATTAACGAATTTCCTGATTTACTTTTGCAGATACACAAAGTTGACACTTTGGTATCTTACAAGAATGATGAATGGGATGAGGCATAAAGGAAGGAGCAACGTCTCTTTAAGTACCTTTTACAGTGAATAATTGATTCACATTTTGTATTAACTATGGAAAAATGGATTCAATGAAGTGAATCATTGATTCACATTGTATTTCAGTTGTATGTGGAATTGCAAATAATCGAACCATTTTTTTTTGTTTTCATTTCCTCTTTCTCGTATTCTCCTTGTTTACACATTTGAGCACACTCTTATATGTCACCAGAGGTTAATGAACATGCTTTGAATCATACTTCACATATGAGAGTGTAGGATCATACTTGTCGAATTTTTGTTACACGACGCTACTTTTCTATACCAAATAATCAATCAAAACAGCTCCAACTCACTTATAAAAGACAAGATAACGGTATTGATTTGTTGCCACAAAGGTCCTTATAATGAAAGAAGACAAAAGAAGAGACTCCCTTTTTGAAATAGATGATAAAAAATTCAGCGAATTTATTTGCTTGACGAGAACAAATATTTTTATTTCGCTAGAAAAAGAATTCTCTCGTTACCGTCGCAAGGTTGTATGTTAAGGGCTTTTGATTGGTGGGCTTCTATGAGAAAGACACTGCACGGGCTTACGATTACTGGGCCGGAAATAAAAAAGCCCAAATATGAAGTAGAAGGAGAAAAACAGAAATAAAAAGCGGAAAATTGAACCCGACGTGAATCGAACACGCAACCTTCTGATCTGGAGTCAGACGCGCTACCATTGCGCCACGGATCCACTTGTTGTTAAGTACCAGTAAAGTTTAAATAAGACGAGAAAGAACAGAATTGACAATTTTACTACACCCAAAAATCCATTTTAATCCTAAACAAGATCTAAACCATAAATTTCTATTTTGCAGAAGTTTTCTTAATTAAGTTCTTATTACTTACTTTCATTTCTTATCTCGGAGTACCCTTAAAAAAACAACATTTCTTGATGGAACAATAACTCACTGATTCATTCTTCAATATTATCCAAACCTTCGCTTGGTTTTGCGGAGCTTCATTTCAATAATGCATAGATCTTCGAGTACTTGTGGCTTTTACAAAACATTTGGATAAAAAATGATTTGATTGATTATAAACAACAATCAAACAAGATAGGAGGAATTCGATTACCATTCAACAAAATTTTATAAATACAATCGAGGCGTCATTTGTTCAAGAGCTTGTTCCATATTTTCTTCCCATAAAAGCATAATAGCTGTGACACTTCCTATCGCATCGTAACTTTTGCAAGATGCAACCAACGCACTAGTTGTACAACTAGATTAATTTTTCTTTTAATACCAACTGGGATCAATCCATTCTACATTCTTTGCTAGTGAAATTTATTTCAGGTCAATCATGTTAATTGTACAATCTCTTTTTACAATCATGTTGACAACATCACATTCATCCATTTTAAAAACTATTTTTTAAATCAATTATTGAAATTTTGACAACATCAATATTGTCAACCACAATTATCAACAATAATTGTATAAATAAGTTAATTCATTCCAGGTTTTCTTTTAGAGGAAATTAGCCGGAAGGACAAGAGAGAACGGAAAAGGGGCAAAGTTTTTATTCCTTTGCAACTTCAAGAATATTCTTACAATTCTGTTCTTCCATTTAACGCTACTTTTCAGCTCTAATGCCAGCTTTTCCCCTCCTTCGTCCTCAAGAAATTAAAGTCACGTTTGACTCTCATTAAAATTATAATTTAATTTTTTATCTTTTCTTATCAATCACACATTTTTAATAAAATAATATTATAAGAAATTTCGAAACTTTTTTTTTTAAATTTTTTTTGAAAAAAAAAAAATGAGGATCAAAACTCCTTCATTCTTCAGAATCTCAGATACAACAACCAACCAACCAAAAGGCCACAAGTATGGGTCTGTGGTATAAGCACAAAGCCAGAGGATCAGATTAATAAAAATAAATAAAAAGAGGAGATGTCAGTAGTGGTGAGGAAAATGAAATTAGCAAGTTAAAATATGATAGTTTCACATTTCAATGAAAATTTTAAATTTTATGGTTTTTTTTTTCTATTGTTTGAACTTTCCGAGGAAAGAACTGACTCTTCATTTTGTCGATAAATTGTAGTGATCCCCTACTTTTTGAATTCGCCGTATGAGTTGAATACACTTTTGACTTCAAGTACCTCTCATTTCATTTAAATTAAAACTGTTCGGTTTATAACTGTATTTACGGGATAAATTTATTTGTACAACGATAAAAAAATATCGGTTGAAAAGGTAAATTGTTTTTAAACTATCCAATAACAACAGCCAACAATATTGTTAATAACATTGCACACCAAACATGATTGATATTTACGAGGTATGATATGGATTTTCTCTAAGGATTGGACTTTTGAGTTTGTGAAAGAAAGTCAAAAGACAATGGATGAAAGGCTGTCCCAAAATAGCCGGTTGAGCAGGTGAACTAAATCCATTGGCTAACAATAGAAAATAGCCATATTTAGCAAAGATGCATATTTTGTTGGGCTCTTTTTGCAGGAATTCTTGTCTGGGAATGCAAAGGAACTAAAAAAGAAGACAAGAACATGGACATATACGGCTCCGAGGGGCTGTCATGGGCCGATCAGTGGGGCCCGGAACCGCTGCCACCTGCGTCGGAGGATGACAAGAAGAAGAAGAAGAAAGATGACAAAAGCAAGTCGGCAAAGAAGATATTGAGCCTGAAATGGATGAAAAATCTCTGCAAGAAATCTCAAAAATAACAAGAACTTCTTTCAGAAGCCCCTTTGAGACGTGGAATGGCTTAATTACGGTAGCTGTAAGCCTTTATATCATCTTATATTATTCAACATTAACGGTTATGGGTGTTTTATATTTTGTTCTGTAACAGGTCGACGATGAATTGCCTTTGTAACGTTCTTTTGTAATTTATGTACGCTTGATTTGATTGAACAGATACTTTAAAATGATATGTTTCTCATAATTTATACTTTGGATGATTAATTTTACACGCACGTCGTATTCGAGGCAGTCATAACTGTAACGAATCATACTTGTTGGATGAACATTCTCCTATGCGTTTTACGATATTTTAGTCGAGCTGATGTCAATTTTAAGCTTTTGAGTAATTAAACAATTATCATAGCTTCGGTTGAGATTGAAATCAATGTCTAAACAACGGCTGCAGGCATTTTACAAGCTGGTTAGGAGAACTCTTAAAAGCATCTTTGGTAAAATGTGCTGGATGATTTTGACTTCCTATCCTTTTGTTAATTCAGTATTCAAAATGGGTCGACATGATTAAAAAAAAAAAAATGTGGGACATATTAGTCCATTGACCTTTCGAGTACTATATAGTCGAGTGTCCACTATAAAATATAAGATGATGTTCAACGACCATCGAGCTACTTTTGGTTGATGGGGTGCGAAACAATTGTTGTTAATTTCAAATGCATTCTACTTTCGGTTATGCTACATGTAAATTACAATTTATAGATTTGCTTACCTACAAATGAAGTGATGAGATTTAATTTATGTTTGGCTCCAATTTTTTCAAAAACTCATTTTAATCACTTTTTCTAACAAAATACTATTCTAAAATATATTTTAACCCAAAAATGGGATTCAGTCAATGGGTTTTACTGAGTCTAAATCTCACCAACCAAATAAAAAAAAGTTCACCCAATTTCTTTTGCTCATTAACCCACATTCATAAGCACAACCATTTAAGTGGAAAAAAGATTTCGACAATTTTAATTCAATTTATCGTTACTTCATCAATGTGTACAACAAGCATTTTCCTTCTACTTTTGAGGCCTACAAAATGGCTAATCCAAGTAATGAAACATCGTGAAGGGAATACCGTACGCATGCCCAACCAAGCAGCAGCAGAGCTCTAGATATATTTTTCAACTTCTTTTTCACCTTTCCGTCTCCATTGCATGTACCAAACAAGATATAAGTAAATGTTTTGTACAGAATTCTAGATGGGCGAGACAATACATAATTTCCCTTTTGCAAAACAAATAAGCTAGAAAATGCTTTAAGAATGCATAACCTAGAAAGTTGAGTTTACATGCCTCGTTCAGCAAGAAAATATTATACTTGTATAACAGTATACCATGTAACTGTCGTTATAACAATCAAATCAGATAAAGGGCTTATAGAACCCGCAAACGGGCCGCAAAGAACAGCCATCTCCATCTGAAACGATTATTAGACATCCCAGAATCCAGACCAAAGCAGAAAAAACCTGCAAAAATTTCCAATTCCAACAAATCTTTCAATTATCATCACATGATCATATCCTCAAAGATCTCAGATTCTATGAGACATAAGCTTCAAGACTCGTATCGTCAAATCACAGGCACCAAATAAATTGATGGCCTGCACTTGGAAGGGAAGATGCGACTCTCAGAAGCACGTATGACAAACCTATTGATGATAAAATACCATTTGTCGAGAATAAAATATGCTTGAAGAGTACATAATTTGACATTGTCATCATTTTCCCATAGTTACGTGAAAGCATACTTCACATTTTCTTTTCATTTTTTCCCTTTTCTTTTTGTGTTTTCTTCTTTATGTTTTTTTTTCTTTCCATTTTTTGCCTTGCTCCATAAATATCATACTCTGGAACTGCAAGATCAAATGGTCTTCCAGACTTTCATCTCATAGAGGCAGACATCTGACCTAAATAGATAAGCAACATTCCCTGCCCACAAAGGCTGGAATTAGAACTCGGCATGTGAGCAGTGCCATCCTTGGAACAACATTTTTGCCCAGTTTATCTCAGTACCTATCCGGCTGCTTAAAACAGCCTGAGCAGATCAATTCCAAACAAAAATTTTCTTCATATTCAGTGTTGTTAAAGCACCGGCCACACTGCACACATCTCGATATACAAAGTGTACATGCCCTGCAGACTTGAGCAGCATGATCTTCAACCTGACAGCCCTTGGCTGTACAGTCATAAATGAGCCTCAGTTTTTCACATCTCGGGCACATTTCAATATCAATTGCCCGATCATCATCACACAGAAGATAAAAATTTCCCCGATGATAGAAGTGCGGTTTGTAATGACTTTGGAGGTTGTCGTTATCAGCACCAAGTAATAGTTTCAATACTTCAAAATGCTCAAGTGTCACCCCATATAGCCCACCAATTCTCAGGTGCTTTATACCTTGGACACCTTTAGCAAAGTTGAACACCTTGAGATTATTTAGAATACCTTCAATAGTAAGCCTTGTACATCCAGGAACACAAAGCTGCAGGAAATAATAAAACTTAGCGACTCGACTACAAATGATGTAGAAAATCAGTATCTTGCAGTTCACCAGAAAGTAAGAGCATAACTAAGAGCACAACTGGTGCTACAATTACTTAAAAGTATCCACTATAGACCACTTCAAGAAAAAGGAGGGGGAGTGATGGGTGACAAGAACTTCCACAATTCCACCAACTCCATTCATTGTAAAATATTCCATCCATGAAAATATCATCGACATGGGTAGATTCTTAATCTATGATGGTAGCAAATGATAACAAACTACTATAGATTTGACTTACATCTTATAGGAAATTAAGAATCACTAAATTAGGTAACAAGTATTTGAAACTATTTTAAATGTTTCCTCACGTAAGTTTTATTATTTCCTGCAGACATTAACATAAATTTAGTCTTCCAGACCGGATTCATTTAACGCATGACACATGACAATTTATAATACATGGGTGGCGGTGATGGTGAAACCCGAACCCAGGTCCTATGTTATCTTCGTCATCACATGTTATACAAACGCTATTTCTTCAATTCTATTTGCTATCCTACCCTTGTAGTCACAAGTACACCACCCGAGCAGATATCACAACTCACAACAGAGCATGCAACCCACAAAAATGGCTAGAAATCATAAATTTTTATTAAAAGTAGGCATTGGTGTAGTTACAAACACATTTTATACGTGTCAATTGTTTCAAATGCCAGAAACTAGGAATCATGATGAAAAAGGAATTCCGTATCATTCTTTTATTAGAACTATATCATATCATCAATAGTCTGATCGCAAATAAATCAACTTAAGAATTAAAATTGCAACAGAAAGCAATATTAGACAATGGTGGAGCCACTGACCTTAGTCATCTGTGGATTAGTTTCAAGAACACGCCTCAAACCATCATCTGTGATCCTCGGACACTCCACCAAGCTCAGGCATTGGAGACTACCTTGGGATCTGCTAGCCAATTGCAGCAGCACATCATCTGTGATCCTCTCGTTAAGTGGCTGATCAATGTGGATAGTCCTCCACAACAGGGGGTCATCTTGGACTGTGGAACACAAAGACCTGCAAACCCTTTCAACAGACAGAAGGTCCTTGACTCCCAGATAACTAAGAGTTAAGGCCAAAGCATCATGGGGTACTTCCCCCTCGGCACAACTGTCAGCACCCTCTCCTTTTTCTTTAAATTGCATCTCAGAGCTGCTACCATTTTGGACTGCTGCACCCCCCATATCTCTCACCTCACTATACAGATTCAACTCATTACCCACATTCAATTTCTCATTGAAATTAGCATTGTCTGGAAACGACTGGATACACCTGTTCAGATTCTTATCTCCCTGAAGATTTCTCACAAGAGATTGGATACCCATATTCAATTTCTCATCAAACTGATCATTGCTTGACAGAGATTGAAATTTTATTGCATTTTTCCATATCAAATTCCACTGCGCAAACCAATCACAGTCATCTTGATTGGATGCAGAATTGTTGTTCCTCACATATCCTCCATAATTGACATCTATATCCTCGAGCCATCCTGTGATGGCTGTAAAAGTAGTTTCTATATCCATCCCAAATGGGTCAGATGGCAAGAGGTTGGCAACATCATTGGAAGCTGACTCCGGCAAACTACACCTATCAACACTGTCCCTCCCACAACAGAAATTACGCTCCTCAGTTTCCCCTCGGCTCTCATGTTTTGACCTTGTAAAACCTTCCCCATCCATCACTGGAACACCGTCCACAATATACCCGTTCACAATTCTCGTGGGAGATACCAAACTATCTTCACCAATGTGTGCAGGAAATATTGGCGTATGTGAATAGTTCAAGGCCATTCCAGGAACCCCAAGATTTTGTATATTTTCTCTATATACCTAAATAAAATAATGAAAAACAGTAATATACTCTACAGCAAAACCCTAGATTTTTTTTTTTCCTCTCTCAATCAAGAAAACCCTCAATTTTTAATGACAAACTAAAACAAAGCACCAAAAATCTCACTGAGTTTTTCTTGTACAGAACCCTAAGTATATTTTCAGCAGCAAATCTAATCGATCAACGAAAGAAACTCTTTTATACAAAAGAATCAACGAATTTCAATGTAATTAATCATAAACAAAAATTATATACCTAGGGTTTCAAAATAACCAATCCTAAACTCAAATAATAATGAAATTGGAGGGAAAAAAAAAAGAAATTTAAAGGGAGAAAAATAAACCCTAACTTTTGGTCCGTGGAGATCAAAATCGACAGGGATAAAATTGAATCCTTGTGGGAGTGGAATTTTTGTGTGGAAAGGAATCCGATTTGAAGAGAAAAATAAAATCTTCCTGTCGATCGAGCTCACCACATTGTATAACCGGTATATGCGAAGCGAAAAACGGAATCCGATTCCGATCGAGCGATACGTGTGAGAAAGGGAAAATTATCTTCCCGGTACTTGCGAAGGAAGGAAAATTCGTGGCGGGAGATTAAAATGAAGAGGAAAACTTCGACGCTAGTTTTAGCCTTGTTTTTGGGCTTCGCTGCTTAACCTTGAATTAAATTTCATTTTTGGTCCTTGAAGTAATAAGATGTATTGATAACCCCAAATGTTTATTATAGTTACATAATCGACCTCCAATAACATAAATCGTATAAATTACTTGGAATAGATTCTACCTCTCGACACAAGTTGGTACCTAGAAATTTAAGGTAAACACATTTTTGTGATAATCATGTAACGGTTAACTAAAATTTAGTCCTTGTTTAGTTTGAATTAAAATTTTGATAAAAATCAAAGTCAAATCAACAATCAATTTTAATTAATATTTCATGATACTCATAATTATTATCCGATTTTCAATCATATCTTTATTCATTTTTATCAAAATATACTAAAAATATGAATTCTTCGCTATACCAAATAGGGGCCTAGACAGTACCATTCTTCAAGTTTGATGGGTAACCATGGAGGCGAACTTGTTACTTTTTAAAGGTTTAGACCAACTTGATACTGGGCTAGTAAATTGGGAGAGTAACTGTGAATATTTTTTTCTTTTGCTTGAAGGAAAAAAAGGCGGTGCGAATTGGATTTTAGTGGAGCAAAATATTGAATAAGCTTTTGATTGATAAATTATCCATATATTCAGTC
>CAIGRP010049570.1:0-16903 GCA_903798385.1 Fraxinus cuspidata
GGGTTGGAGCTTGACGAACAATTCCTATATAACAAACTATGCGATGTTCTCAATTCAATTAGAGTCTGCTGGCTGAACTATTTTCCGTTCATTCGGTTAGAACCATTGGGAAATCTAAATGATTTTAGTCAAAAGGGCGTTGCCTATCATCAAAGCATATTTGATCCTAATCAGTGTAGAGACAAGGCTGCTTTGGGAATGACAACTGGAAAATGACTAAGCCCAGCCATTTTTGGGGTAAAATATATTATGAAATAGTGATTTTTTGAATAATACGTAGTTAAAAAGTAAGATTTTTTTTTTTTCAAATATGAGTTTAATTATTTTATAGCACAATGTCTGGTTAAAAATAAGTTTTGAAAAAATGGGGCTCAAATGGGGGCTAAATAACAAGATAGAACAGTCCAGTAAAAAAAATATCGACAGTAAAAAGTATAGCAGGAACCAACCAACATCAAATCCAAGCATATTTTTCTGGTCTTTTTTCCTTTATTCTCTCTAGTCCTCTACTCATCTTACTGAGATGGAGACGAAACATACTGTCTAGGTAAACTGAAAATGTCTCTCTCTTCAAAAGGAGAAGTCCATTCTCGAGAGCCACCAGTAGTCGTTTGGGTAGAAGCCACCCTGTCCTGCAACCCTGGAATAAAAACACTATTTCCATTGGACAGAACGTGTCTTGTAGCAGTCTTGATGCCTCGACCAGAAGTTATCAAATCGTAAGCACGTGTACTGTTTCCCCTAAAGGCATTCTCACCAGGCCAGAACCCTCCAGGCCTAGACATAGACGACCCCCTATCCAAACTCCAGTCTATGCTGGTGTAATCTAACTGCAAGGTTGAGCTGCCTGTTTTCCAGTCTACCAGGTATGAAGAACCGGATGAGCCATTGGTGCCAAGCCCAGAGAACAGGCCAAGGGAAGAAGCTGGGGCTAGCGTTGGAGATGTATCTGATGTACTCCACAAACCATTTCCCTGTCTAGTTCCTTCGGATTCCACTGAGCCACTGCTTGACAAATATTGCTGACGGGGTAGATAATTTAGTTGGTTATTGTACAATAGATTTGAGCTCATGTCATTGGGGCCAAGGCTTCTGCCTAGAACAGGTGGCAGCAACCCATTGGACTTCACAGTTTCCACGCCATTATACCAATCTATATCTGTCCCAGGAGTAGACAAGCTAGCACTTGAAGTAGGAACCTGCTTTACATTGATGGATTGGGGGCGCTGCATCACCATGACTGGTTCTCTCACTGATCCAGTCTGCAGGTTCTTCAAAACATTTCCAGCAGCCACACAGCAGGCTTCTGTCTTGGCTGCTGGAGGCGAAGCCTGCAAAGGTGGTGCTAATGTCTGGGAAACTGAAGGATTTGATCCTGCATTTGGCAACCTTTTCTCTGCTGGCATGGCAATCTGTTGCAATTTGGTCCGATCCATTTTCGGTTGTATTTTCTTCGACATCTGCATACTTTTGCTTCCAGGATCCACCGAAGAAACAGCGGTAACTGGAACTTTGGTGTCATTTAAATCTTTACTATCCCTTTTCAATTGTGCAGTATTAGATATAGTAGGTTTTGCTAGTGGTCTAATCGACTTCTGACTAATAGCCACTGGTGGCTTGCCATTGACTACAGTAGGAGGATAACCTGTTTCTTCTGGCTTCGGAGGGGTAGAAGGGGGCTCCTGCTTCTGTGCCTTCAATGTTTCTTCTGCCTTCTCAAGATCACCCTCACAGGTGACTACAGCTCTTTCAACCTCTTGCTTGGAGGTCTTGTACCTAATTTCTATGTCTGCAACACGAGCAAGCTCTTCCGATATGTCTATTTTCAAATTACCCCCACTGTCAAAATTACGTTCCCTCTGCTTGTCTTCTTCACCTCCTTCAAATAGCCATGCAACTGATTCCTCTACTCTGCCTTCATTCAGAATAAGAGCCATTGTTGCCCTTTCTTGAGAGAAACCCATAGCCACAAGTTGTTGTGCAAGAGCTTCTAGCTTCCTTGACATGAGATAGCCACTACATCGCTCATGTAGTTCTTGAGCTCGCCTCTCCTTTTGTCGTTGATGTTTTCTCTCATTCTGTTGGCGAATTTTTTCTCGTTTGTCATTGTCAGCTCCTGGCACTGACTCTTGATGCGGCGGATGATGAGATGGTTTCTCTTTATGGTCTTCTGATTCACCAGACCAGCTACCATTATTGGAAACAGAATCGTAATCAACGCCAGTCCCAAATGAGATACCACTTTGATCATCTGTCTCGTCTATGTTTCCATAGCGACCATTCACATGAAGTGGACCAACTGAGGAAAGTGGTGCTGTATCAAATGTATGGAATGTTCCCAAAACAGGATTGTATCCACTTGCTGGAATCCCAACAGTGACATTAGCATGACCAGAAGTCTTCAAAGAATCCTTCAGAGGTTCCTTAGCAGACTTTTTGTCTTTGGACTTAGATCTGGATGCTGGAGACATATCCTCTGCTTCAGCTGCTAATACATGCAACACTAATGAATAAGATATCCATTGGATACAAATAAATGCAAGCAAAAGTAAACCAAGCACAGATGTACTGATAGGAACACTTGTCCATTCCGCTAAATTACTGTTATTTACTATATAAAACCCATAATTAATGTGATTTTGAAAATAGAAAAAAGATGAGAAACCGTAATATTTCCACCAATTGCTAATAAAAGCATATTTTATGGCATCAGTGTCCATACCAAAACAAAGAACGAATAAAGAGGTAGTGTTTTGCGTCTGATAATGAATATAGAGAGGAAAAAGAAAGGATGCCGAAGTGGGTGGAGGTGGGTAGCAGAACAATCACACCAAATAAAAAATTAGTGTATGCAGTGATGAAACTGAAATCCCTTTATTCATTTTCTCTACTTGACCTTTTCGATTACATAGTACTCCAGGCAAAAAACATGTTCTGGTCACACACATCGACATATATCTCCAGAAAAAAAAGCCTCTTCTTCATAATTTCTTCAAGTGGAATGAATTAATTCTACGTGGCATCCTATACCATCTGATCAGGTGGAAGTGTATGTTGATGCATCTAAAGCAAAGTTTGGTAGATGACATTTGCTGGGAGACAAGTTAAGAAATTTAAACCACCAAATTAAAATTTGCAAAAGAATAGGAACTTGTAGCAGTTAATTGACCAGAATGGAGAATATTGCCGTTGGAAGTCTCAAATAACAAAGGCACATTCCATCAAAATACGTCTTATCTACTCTTATGCCGTTACTTTAAACACAGAAGAAGGAAGCAGCCTATCTGGGATGCCAGGATTGATCACGGAGGCAATAAATAAAGGAAAAGTAATAGGACAGTAGATGACTTTCTTTTGAGGTAGATTTCATAATGACATTAAAACATCTGGAAAACAATTCCGAGCAGGACTTATAATGGAACCCAAGACCCATAAATTATTGATTAGATGGATAAATAACAATATACCTACATAATTAGAAGTGTGTGACTAACACTTGACCACTTAAGCCAAATGTGAATCCAGCTGTAAACATTAAACACTTCAATGAATATAAGTCACGTGCTAATAAATGTTAAGCTCGATATGCTGAAACACACACTAGAGGTCGAACTCAGAATAAGACGAAAAGGTAAGAAATTTATAAATGCACTACTAGGAACCCAATAGATAAACATACTCAAATAAACATAACATGTCCTTGCTTGCTAAAAAATGTCATAGCATCACAATTACTTCCCGAGTCATACCTACCTACAATCAACACAAAATCCTTAACGAATTTTTTCATCTACCACAATCCTGTCAAGAGTTCCAATAAACTTTGGTGCCCTGGATAATAAGTGCACACATGAATAAAATCTTTTATCATAATTAATACAAAGTTTTCCATTGCCGTGAAGTTTATGACCTATTATATTCAACGGAATTTAATTAGCCTGAAAAGGACAAAATCTATATTTACCATATATAGCACAAATCCACGCCATGTGTAGTTTTTCCTCAGAAATTTCATTCATGAATACATATCATAATTAGGAAGAGCAAAGTAAACATCTAATACATCTACCAGTTTGTTATCTCCTTCGCATTATGGTCACTGATTCGCTTCTTTCAACTTTCAGCCTCTCACTTCATTTAAATTGTTAACTGTAAAATATTTTCCCAAGTACCAATTTCTTTCTTCTAAGTTCAATTATTTATTCGCAAAACATTAAGTCATTGTACTACCAACATCCAAACTCTTGACTCGAGAAAGAGAGAAGAAAATTCCATTCTTGAATCCGCTAATCAAAATTAAATTAATTCCACAGGAAATCCAGTCCCAATATAGGAAAACTTGGCAACATAAAATTTCTAAACTAAAATTCTAGGAATATAACACAACATTTCCATCTAAGTTAATGTAATTGCCCAAGAAAAAAAAAAGCTTGTACATTCACATAAAGGCACGTAAATAGATAATCATACAAAATCAAATACACGTAAAAATTTCTGATAAACATCAACTTTGTATATTTATTTATACAAACAACAAATGGAAGTCCACAGGCAGATCAAGAAATGGGAATGGCCATTCAAAATTCAACTAAACCAACAAATTCACAGACAGATTAATCAAGAATTAAAAATTAAAACGAATTAATGCCCATTTCAAAACCTTAAATCCCCAAACCAAAAATAAATTTAAAAGATAAATTTGAAAAAATAGATTATATATTGCCTCCATCCCTAAACACCAACAACAGATCAAACAGAGAGGGAATTGGGTGGGGCCTCTCACCTGTAACAGATCGATCGATAGAGAAATCGCTCGGCGTTTAATTTTGGTTTCAAATTATTGTTTTATGGAAATGGAGAATTGGATTTATTTCGGAGACGGGGATGTATCGAGAGACAGAGGAGGGGCATATACAGAGAGAGGAGAGAGTGAAAGTGAGAGGTGTTCAAGGCTAAAAAATAAGGAAAAATTGAACTATTGTCCCTCAATCTATTACACTGATTGTGAGTTAATCTCAAATCTTTGAAAAAGTAAAGTTTTGTTTTATTATAATTGTGTAATCAACCCCGAGCAAGAGTGTGTCAAAATTCTACTAAATCGTCACGTAGTTTCCTAAAGTTTAACTTTATGAAAATACTAGTGAAGAGAACGTGCGCTGCACGTTAGTTGATCATTGTCGACATCGTTTTTATTTTGGAATTGATCTTGGTTGATGGCTTCGTTGATCAGATCATGCATGAATTTATTGTAAAAGGCAAATGGCGAACATTTCTAACTCTATACACATAAAACACCACTGAGATCCTCTCTAAAGTGTGAAATGATGGAATTCTTAGCTGTTGTCAAGGACAGTTATGACATTGAGAATCATGAGGTCAAAGGCATTAAAAATAACAACAAACCGCTCAAACAATTGAATGAAGGTACTTTCATTCTGTTTTTCCAACCACCTACTTTTCCTGCAGAATCAATTAACATGCATGACAAAAAGTTTATGACAATAGCATTTCATTAAACTTGGTGTTCATGTTAACCAATTACAATGAGGTACTCAATTCTATGGACATTAGCAGCAAAAGCAACATTAAATGCATGGGTAATCAACACTCAGACTACGAAGACAACCCGAAGAAATTATGATGTACTTTGAGCAAACTTGGGCTTCCTTTTTGCTGGAATTGGGACTGAGGGCTTTCTTTACTGATGAAAGCCAGCTTCCCTTCCTCCCCATCTTTTTATCATATATCGTCAATTCGTCCTATTCCTTAACCATGTGAAGACAACTCTTAGTAAATATTTTGAGAATGTAATAAATGATAATTCAATTCACATTTAGTACATTTGATCAAGAATCAAATCAAGATTTCCCCCTTTCCACGCACAAAAAAAGGGGAGTGAACACGGTCTCATTCTTTTTTTTTTGATACCCAGGTATACACCTCCACAATTATAACATTATCATCTCAGAGCAATGGATATCTGAAGAGAAAAAACCCATATTTCCAACAGATAGAATTTGAAGAAAAATCAGTGATTTTTTTCAGGAAAATGGAGGAGCATATAATGTTAGCAACAAGAATATCACTTTTTTTTTATGTTCACGTGAAAAATAAAGCAGAAAATTACCTAAAATGGGAGTTCTTCAGATCTCTGAGTACAAATTTTTTGCTTGTTTTTCCTCAACCTCAGAGTCTTAATTCAAATATCTGTACATTGAAACACAGATATAGAACAACAGAGTTAATAATTTGGACCCATTTCTTAGTGCATTAGTGTGTTTGCTTCAAAGTATCTCGAGTCACAAAAAATCGAAACTTCAAAGTTCGCCATTTCATATCAGCAACAACATGGACTCTCAAATGATAAGGAGCCTTGCAAGTTGTGCAATGAGCAAATGCAAACCCTTCCTGAAGATATGAAATACAAAAATAAAACATTAAACAAACTTAAAATAGATACATAAATAACTTTCTTTGTGTGATACTTGAGTAAATGATATTGCATTATAAGCTCTGATCTATAACATGCTTATAACAGAATACACATCTTTTATCCAAACTTGAAGAAGCTCATACTGAAATAATAATGAGAACTGCCTTTTTGAAGGATGTCCTCTTTTTGCTAATAAGTGACATTAGAAATGATGCTCATCATTTTCAGCATTTTTCTGATAATTGTCAAATGTGAGGAAGAACAAGGCTCATGCCCCATAGCTACAATTGGGGTTTCGATACCTGATTATATTTTCCTGTTTAAAGATGCTAAACCAACAATCAATGTCATATCAAACCACAATTCTGTGTAATGAAATAAGAAAAAGAGAGTAGTGGATTAAGCAAAATCAATTAGCAAATCAGTAGCTGCAACATTTAAAGTAATTAAGCAAACTGGATATCATTAGAAGCTAAAATTGAAAGGGAATACTTGTGAAGAATAAATTTTTGGCAACTAATAGAACATACCTTCGCAGCACGCTAATGATCCAGACATTCTCGATGAACATACTTTGACGTCCCTTTGCACTTGCAAGGTGAAATAAAATCCCTACCTGATAAAGAAAATATGTAACAAATCTGAACATTATGTTTACATGAAGTGATACTCCCTAAAAACTATAAATTGTCATTAATCAAAATATAGGCTAAATACACAGTGAAAGTTATGCCATAATAAATACATAAATAGAACTCATTACACTACCATAATCAATGCACAAATAGAACCCAATACAGTTTACACCATAATCTTCAAGAACATTGGAACGCAATGTCATAAAAATACATGTGATCATATTAAAGTCAAAAAAATAAAATCATCCAAAGCTCAACATATGACTAATATTTACTGTCATCAGAAACAAAAGTAGCATTAATATAGATTACAGCATAAACCCACTTGTCTCAGCATAGAGTCTCAAAAGTCTAGCAATTGCCAACTCTCTGAGTAAATACGAGCATGAAATCGTCGAAACACCAGAAGCCCACAATAAATCTGGACTGCATACCATTTATGTAAACAACGATAGCAGCAAGCAACATTTATGTAGACAATGACAGGAAGAAGCACCCATAAAGCCAGAAATGGACAAAAGTTATTCAAAGCGTTCCAAAATATGAACAATGAGTGTGTTCACACTATAAAAGAGAAAATCGAGAACTTCATTCATTTCACATTAAAATGTTACTTCTTATACACAAATATTATTGTTAGTTCCAAGGAAGTGTAATGAAATTGCACCACGGAGATAGTGTCTCCGTGCCACACGGAGACACCATGTCTCCGTGTGCGCACACAGAGGCATGGTGTGTCCATGACAAAAAAAAATGGAGACACGACCCATGTCTCCGTGCACCATGGAGACATGGTTTCTCCTTTTTTTTCTCACAAGACAAATGAAACACAACAAACAGATGGTGAACTGTGATAAACACGAGAACCAATGATAATGAAGGCATACCTTTATTCCCAGTAAACAGATGGAATCAATTTCCTTGTGTCTTGGCTGCTTAGCATTTCAACTATGAGTGTCTTTACATCCATAAAGAAGTTAGAAATGAAAAATGAGAAAAACATATTGTGAGTCATATTTGCAAGAAGTATTACGTTCTAAACGAAACAATAGAAATAACTACTGAGACATAATTATAGTAATAGCAATTCTCATCCACCACTCTTCACAGAATAACTTCTCCCAATGTTTAGTGAATCTTATGCAAAATTCAGTTGGCAAAATCCCAAATTTCATATTCCCATTTCTCCATGAACATGGCCCGTTTCCATAAGCCCACATTATGATGATAGGAACCGGATATGTATGAATATCATTTACCATATATAAGAAGGACTTTCAAATATTTTTATCATCTGCCAGAAAATTGATGACTCACTTTCTGTCCACTGCACGTCTAGTAAAAGGAATTCGAAGCTTGAATGTCTCTCCTTGGCAGCTAGCCTAAAGATCAAAAAATGTATTTTGATATAAAACACTCAATGAAGTTCATAAGAATTGTTGTACAAGGGTAAAATTTATTACAGAATATTACAGCATGCAGAATTCCAGTATATGATTAGCATAAATCAAGGAAATATTTACCCATGTATAATTTGCTTCCATTAGTTGTTCCATTTACCATGTATAACTTTAAGGTTTACATTTTGAATTTCAGAAGCCATGGCCTTTCGCCAGTGAGGCTCAAGGAGAGCTTGAGAGTAAAGAGTAGGGTCCTGAATATTCTTGGAGACAGAAAAGAGAAAAGCAAAATGTTTTGGTCTAAAGAGGTGATAAGAGAAAAAATTAGGTAAAGAGTGAATTGTACCTGAGAAAGGTTGAGAGTGGGATGACGAACGTGGGACCTCCAACGGTGGATCCGAGTAAATATAATCCTGAAGATATGCAGGACGAGTGATGGTGCGGCAAGGTCTAGATGGTTGGGATGGGGATGGGGACGAGGTTGACGAAGTGGCGGTATCTAGGTTAGTGTTAGGATCATCATCATCTGGTTGTGAGGGTTCGGGTTGTCCAATAGCCGGTGGGGGCGATGGCAAGGAAGATGAGGTAGAAGTGTCACTGGAATCATGGGATGGGGGGGATGTGATGCGTGTCATATCTAACACTGGTGGATTATTAGCCATGGTGGGTGGTGATGTGGGATTACGGGATGGCATGATGTTAGCAAAAGGAAAGACAGATTCCACAAAGCGTACATCACGAGATAGGAATATCTTCTTGCTGTGTAAGTCATAGACAAGATAGGTATGTGGGGTTTGAGAGTAGCCTTGAAATATGCATGAGGTACTGCGGGGAGAAAACTTATCTCGATAAACATTTAAAGTGGGTGCATAACAGAGGCATCCGAATACACGAAGATGATCATAGGTGGGTGTTTTGTTGAAAAGTAGCTCATATGGAGTTTTATTATTGAGAGAAGGGGTTGGTATGCGATTAATTAAGTACGTAGCAGTGAGCATGCATTCACCCCAGAAGGAAATAGGTAAATGTGCATGAAAGCGAAGACATCGAGCTATATTTAATAGATGTCGATGTTTTCGTTCAGCCACACCATTTTGCTGAAGTGTCTCAACACAAGTTCGTTCATGAATGATGCTGTGGTCAAGAAAGAAATGTTGCATACGATGAGAAAGAAATTCTTGACCATTATCAGATCGAAGGGCAGTTAAATTGTGTGTGGACTATTTTAATAAATATGGTAAGACAAGTAAATGCATCAAATTTAAAACGCATGAGGTAAACCCAAGTAACACGTGAGAAATCATCAACAATTGTAAGAAAATAATGTGCACCAGTCGTGGGTGGTGTGGAATATCCGCCCCAAATATCGCAAAAATGCGGTTAAAAATGAAATTACTTTTATTCTCAACCAATTTGAAAGGGAGGTGTGTTTGCCTCGAATACAACTATCACAATTTTTAATAGTTTTGGAACTACATAAATATTTTGGAATGCAAGACTGTGAGGGATGACCTAAACGAAGATGCCATAGGTCGGGAGCAGTGGTAGGACTGTTCGTGATTTGAAGTGCAGTTGGAATAAACTGCTGAAGATGATAGAGGCCTCCACGTTCTTCACCCATCCCAATCAACTTCCTCGTGTGTTGGTCCTGAATTAAACAAATAGAGGAGGAAAAAAGGACAAAACAATTAGACGATCTAGCGAGTTGACTAACTAAAATTAAATTATAATTAAAATTGGGAACAAAAAGAACATTGGAAAGACATAATTGAGAAGAAATTTGAATGTGGCCCATACGTGTAACTTGGGTCATGGAACCTGTGGGCAGTGTGAGAAATTGAGAATGGGCCGAAACATTATGGGCTTTGAACAAATGAGAAATGGAAGCTATATGGGCTGAAGCCCCAGTATCAATTATCCAAGGAATGTGAGCAATGGAAAAGGTGATACCGGAGAAGGCAGAGACTGTATTGGCGCTGGGTTGCAAGAGTTCCATTAGTTGCTTCTAGTGCTCATCAGAGAGGCCAGGAATTACACTCGCACGCCTCATCTTCATGCTGCTCATCGCTTGCTCCGTTATTTGAAGACCACTCCTGGTTATGGTCTCTTCTTCTCCTCTACTTGCAATTTTCAAATCTTTGCCTTTTGTGATTGGGCTAGTTACCCTCTCACACGCCGCTCTACAACTGGTTTCTTCAACAAATTAGGTGACAGCCCCATCTCTTGGCGCACGAAGAAACAAACTACTGTTTCCTGTTCTTCTGCTGAAGCTGAGTATCATGTAATGTCCACCACCACTTGTGAACTTGTTTGGCACCGCCTACTTTTACAAGAACTCAATGTGCCACATCCTCGACCTATGCTTCCATCCACATTGTCCGTAATTCAGTTTTTCATGAACGAACCAAACACGTTGAATTAGTTTGCCACCTGGTTCGTGAGAAGATTAAATCTAGACTTCTTACCCCCTCCTATGTCTCAACCTCTCAACAGCACGCTAATATCTTTACTAAACCTTTAGGACGTGATCTGTTTGTTCTTCTTCGATCCCAGTTGGGTATTACGGACCTCCATACTTCAACTTAAGGGAGAGTATTACTGAATATTACAGCATGTAGAATTCCAGTATATGATTAGCATAAATCAATGGAATATTTACCCATGTATAATTTGCTTCCATTAGTTGTTACATTTACCATGTATAACTTTAAAGTTTACATTTAAATGTACATACCATTTGCTGTAAACTGTGAGTGAAATATATGAGAATTACCTTCTTCCTCATTGTTAACATTCCTCCACATTAGAATTTATTAAAATTTATGGGACAAAATGATCCGAGCAAAAATATGTTAAACGTGGATAAACATTAGACGAGACTGTCAGTATAACCTTCACATTGAAACCAAGACTGTCTACGTCCAACATGTAGGCAAAATCCACCTGAAAATTATTAAAATGGAACTTTATGAATCTTCACCAGGTGTAAGAAAAATTTACGGTGTCTCCGTGTGCGCACTGTGGGTCACGAAGACACCATGCCTCCGTGTGCGCACACGAAGACATGGTGTATGTCTTCGTGTGGCACGGAGACACCATGCCTCCGTGTGGCATGGAGACATGGGTCGTGTCTCCATTTTTTTTTGTCACGGAGACATCACGCCTCCGTGTGCGCACACGGAGACATGGGTCGCGTCTCCTTTTATTTTTCTTTCTTTTCTTTTTGTCACGGAGATATCATGCATCCGTGTGCGCACACGGAGACATGGTGTCTCCGTGTGGCACGGAGACACCATGCCTCCTCACGGAGACACTGTCTCCGTGCACCATGGAGGCACGAATCATGTCTCCCTTTTTTTATCTCGAAGACACGTGTGTGCCCATGGAGACACTGTCTCCATGCACCACGGAGACACGGATCGTGTCTTCGTGGTGCACAGAGACATGGGAAAAGTAATCAAATGCCGAATTTCAATCTAGTGGGTAAGTATTAATCATCATCACAAAACAAACAATCATAGGATGAGAAGGAAGTATCTCCATAATATAACAATGCTTAATACAGTGAAAGTTAATCTTGACATCACCAAAATAATACTAAGATATGAATTCAAGCATCAAGAAGCCAAAAATTATTTCTGATGAAAATTTCTTTACCAAGATGTTTGCCACAAAACGAAAGAAGAAATCCGTTGTCAGAGATGGAAGGCCGGACACTCGAACCATCTTTGACGAATGGAGGAACTGCAATATCACCACGACACGATGTTAATGCCAAGAAATTAGATGGAATGTATAAGTGAAATTACTCGTTCATATAGAGAAATCTAGATTAGAGAAGCAAAAAATGAAGATGCAGTTCGATTTTCAGGAAAAAGGGCAAAAAAAGCAGCTTCAAATGAATTCAGCGAGGGTAGAGAAGAAAGGGGAAGACTGATGCGTGGAGAATGGAGGAAAGTAGAATGAGAGTTAGCATGAAAAAATGGAGAAAGAAGACATGGTGGTCTATTAGAATATTTTGTTCTTTAAAAAAATTGAACTACGACGATGGGAAATCGCGACACCTAGTGCACTAACTCCAGCCTCTTTGATATTGTAGTGAAGTTCCGCACCTCAAATTTTCAGCGAGATAGTGTCAAATCTTAATTAAATCTTCAAATAGTTTTCAAATGTTCAACTTTTACGAAGGTATGCTTTGCATCTCAAATTACTGGGCGAGATATCATTAAGTTTTTATTTAATATTACATGGTTTTCAAATATTCAATAAATGATATTGCATCTCAAATCATGAGTATTTAGTCTTTTATTAAAATCGTTGCATGATTTTTAAATCTTCAACTTTCTGAAGATAAAGTTATGCAACTCAGATTCTGAATGAGAGAATGTGGAGTCTTTTATTAAATCATTTTAAATGCTCAACTTTATGAAGTTAAGCAAGCTGTACATCTCAACTTGGATAGGTCATGAAGTCGTGAAAACGGGAGAATCACGTGACAATTTAACGAATCTTTAAAATGTTTTCAAATTTCCGACTATAGAATGAGGTTACTTTTAGTTGACTTGTGTGTTCTTAGATTCTATCTTTTTCTCTTATGAAGTCAACACTTGTCCCTTGAGATTCCCACTATACCTCCATTAGGGGAGATAAATCATATTTAGTCATTGTTTGACAATCATTATTTGAAAACTCTTTTTTTATATATTCATTTTTAACCACACGTCATACAATAAAATATTATGTATGTCAAAAATTTTCCCTATTTTTTAATCATGCGTTCTCCTAAAAATCACTATTCAAAACATTATTTTTCGAAAAATGATGGTTTCAAACATAGGCTCAAGATCACTCCAAGCTTTATTAAAATGGAGTGTACTTTGGGACATATGGCCCCCGTTTGACCCCATTCAAATTATAATGCATTCTTTTTCTCTTATTTTCAACCACACATTTTTCAATAAAATAATATTGCTCGTAAATCGATTTTTTTTCACGCACTCATTTTTCAAAAAAACACTATTTCGAAAATTATGATACCGAATAATGGGGGCCAACTGGGGGCATGATAGAAAGGCCTCGGGAGTGGACTTGTTTGGTCTAGGTGATTATTCGAGCAACTATATGGAAAAGTTGAGATCAATTTATTCATTTTTAAAAGTTGAGGACAAATATGCCAATGGGACAATATATTATGGATAAATAAAACAACTTTTCCAATTGAAATTGTAATATACGAGGATTATGGTTATTTTTCACTCTGGGAAATTAGATTAATTAAGTGTTTGCTTGAGAGAAATTATAATAAAATAGAAACAGCTAGTCTCACGAAATATGTCCATTACATGGAAAGATTTTAATGTGTTCGTTATTGAAACTTTTGTCTCTTTATTTATTTTTCTTTTTTGGCTTTCAGTACTATGGTGAGATGATTAAAAATGGGCATGGTAATGCATTGTGTCGTTATAGAAGAATTTCTTCTAGAAATGGAAAATGTATCATGTGATCGAAATAAAATAGTAAGTAACCACCTTTTTTAAGTAAAACGAAACCTATCTGTGACCCATGTTTCACGTCATAATTTTAAGAATTATAATTATTAACTAATAATAGATTAATCAAGTTTCGTAAGAAATAGAAAAAAATTACGAAACAAGATTTTCATACTCTGTGCAATAATTTAGGTATTATACAAGTTCTAATAGTCCTTATTTACGTGGTACCTTATTTTTTGGTATCGGAATATGTTGTAAACTTTTATTATATGTATGACATATTTAATACTATATACACGGTGTGTCGTGCAAAATTTTTTCATAAACGCTTGACGAGAATGCTATTTCTTAACACTTTCAACGAGGAATGGTTCCCCTCTAATTGAAGGTTGGGCAAACCTATGAGATCAATTTTTTTTTGATAACTGTGAGTATTCGGGCCAACTTGTGCGTACCTCAACTAATCCCATGGGGTCCTGAATTTTACGATCGGGTACTCACCTCAATGGCCTTGAGGAGACTCGAATTAGTGACCATTGAGGAGCAAACCCAAACCTACGAGTTCAATTTTGTAAAGATTGCTCCAAAAAATTAAAGAAGCAGTTTGTAAAATAGTATTATACACATTTTACAAACACCGTTTGCAACCTTCGCCATCACCACTATCACTTGTAACACAGTATTTTACTCATAGCATATTTCCACTATAATCACGACCTTCGACACTGTCACCACCACATATAACATTCAATGTTACACCCTCACAATCAACCCATCACTGGTAACATTTATAGTAACATAATCATCACCACTACCACACGTAACAAATATTGTTACGCTAGCATTGCGCGCCGTCACCCCGCCACCTCCATACTATGTCACACCACCTTCACCACCTATTTCATCCACCAAAATTACCACCATTGTTATCGCCTATTTTCCTCCTCCGCCACCATTGATACCATCTCTGCCACTACATTCTCCAGATCTGCATCACACCTCCACTAAAAAATTCTCAATTTCCGATCAAGCTCTACCACGCCCACCATCTCCGATTGCATTCTATCTCCGCCATCACCATTTTCATTCCCAAAAGAACCATTGCCTTCAATTACAATTGTGTGCTTAATGTGAATTTGAACCAAATTAAACTATAAAATGTAGTCATGCACCCTTGAATTTGAAGTAATACCATATGATTAAACTGTTTTGATTTAAAAGGAATTAACACATTGCTCATGGCTTAATAAATCCATATGAACATATAATTGTGCAAGACAAGTCGGTGCATACATCTAGAATATTATTTATAGCAAGAATTATCGGTAGTCGTCCTACGTAATATGATAAATTGATACATGTATATCACGTAGAATTATTTTCGATAATTTTCCCTATAAATAGCATTATTCTTATATCTAAACTATAACAAAGTGGCCCAAAATTGCAAAAAAAAGGAAAAGGTTAAAAAATTAAATTTAAATCCAGGAAATAAGTCAATGTTGGCCTTGGACTCTGTAAAAGTATTTATCCACGGTCCAACAAAAGCGAATCTGCCAAAAAATTATCCATTTCTTTTAATTTTTAATTTCCTTCTGAAATTAAAATTCGCAACGAAATACGATTTTTTGGTGGGCAAATTGTGAAATTATCCCCTTTATATACATATATTTACATGTATGTATATTCGTATTAGGGTTTGCATATGATAGGGTTTGTGTGATTGAAGTTGTTGATTGCTTGTCGCCATGAGGAAGAAGCTCGCCACCCGCTTTCCTGCTGTAAGTCAATCTTCTCATACTCTTTCTATATGTGTGTGTATATATTTGTATCGAATTCACGCATATATATGTGTATGCATTTGTATTGTGATTTTGTTTTTCTAATATTGCGTGGTGTTGTGTTTCGACCTTTTGATGTTTAATTAGAAAATAATATAACACAAACTTTGCTAAATAATAGTCGATTATTTATTTATTTTTTTTGAAAAATATCGCAGTAATGTGATTTTTTTTCCCTAAATTCTTTTCGAAACGAATTTGTCATAAAAATTCTTAAGTGGAAGATGAATTGTGTGCTGAAGTGCTTATTTTTTATTACGTGGTTGCAATTACCTTCAATTATGGATTTCTGAGGGCTGGCTCTGTACGTTGATGTAGTGAGAGAGATAGGTTTCGAGACTAGTGTGTGCATTTGTGGAGTTGTCACGAGTCTTCAGATGTGTGGAGAAAATGGAAAAAGAGAATAAAGGAATCTGCAGGTGGTTATATAGCTTAAGATTTACGATGTGGTTGACCAACATAATAGAATGGATTATTTACGAAGTGAGATTCTTGAAAATTCATTATCATTAACCAGTCTTCAAAATCGATAATCTGAGCCAAATGGGCCCTCTTTATGTGACACATTATGTTTCTCATGCATTATTTTGTTCATTTATTCATTTGTTTGAATTAAATATTACTGTCATAAACCTTTGACATGATTTGAGAACTATGGTAAATCTGCATACAAGAATCTGTAAAATGAGTAGCAATATTGTATTTCCTGAGGCTAAGGAGACTAAGCTCTTCTTCCATCTACGCATGCGATTATTTTAGTTTTTGGGGTGCGAGAGTGCGTTCTTGATTATTATTTATTATAGCAATATTGTTTTTAACAAACGAGGTTTACGATCAATATTTATTATAGAATTTAACTTATAATGGGGAAAATTTTAACTCACTGTTTTGCCATTAAGGTCTGTATTTGTTGAGAAATTTGGATATTTGATAATGCTTAGATGAATAGTCTTCTCTTGTTATTTCATTGCAGTCTCGAATCAAGAAGATTATGCAAGCTGATGAGGATGTAGGGAAGATTGCGATGGCTGTACCGGTTTTAGTTTGTAAGTCCCCTGTGGTCCAGCTCTTGTTTCTCTCTCTCTCTCTCTCTCTCTCT
>CAIGRP010049577.1:0-13461 GCA_903798385.1 Fraxinus cuspidata
ATAATAGTCGACAAAATAATTAATTAATACTAAAAATTTCAATACAAGAGTTTATCTCATCCTAGTAATGTATAAAACTAGTCTAATATATCGAAATTACAAGAAATCATATTTAAGTGAAAAGATATAATCCGAATTTTTGATAAAGTGAGAAGATGAAGATAAATCTTGAATCTTTTCAGTGGTTTCTTGATGAATCTCCACTTACACCTTCTCTTCTTTATCCAAAATCATATTTGAATCTTCACTTGATTGAATTCTTGCAAATCCCATTCAATTCTCTATGAATTCTTCTCATTTGATGATAATAAATGATGAATATTGGAGTATAATATGTACATGAGAGTTTTTTCAATATGTATTCTACTGTTATATATTTGTAGGAGTTAAAAATTGATTGAAAATCACGTCGAAATTGACTTCCAAAAGAGTTCTAATCGAATAAGGAAAGTTCCATTCGCGCGCGGATTTTTTATCTCTGCATAACAGTCAGTAGTTTTATCATAATATTCGCTTCTGATATCCGATTGAGATGATTCAAATTGCATTAGAAAGCTAGCTCAAAGGGATACAACCTCTCAAAGGGCTTCTGATTTTCCAATTCGGACGTTTACTATACCAAACATGGGTGTCAATCTTCGACTAAAAATCTGGAATATAAGTTGTGCGATTGAAAATTAATTTTGATCTTATTTCATTCCTTTATGAGTTCTAATTCCAACCAATTGTCTCCTAGAAATCTTCAAAGTATCTTCTTGTGTTCGAATCAACTATTTAATTAACAATGTGGTCCTCAAACTTTGGATTTTGCAATTTTCACCATTTTTCGCTTCTTTCTTTCAATTCCTCGTCTAATCATTGAGTTTTACCTATATAACATAAAATATAACAATTTAGAATATATTTTATCAAAAGAACTATCAAATATTGCTATTTTACACCCCAAATTAGTGTATAAAATACACTTATCACACATACTTGTGCACACAACTATTTAGTATCTCCAAGTAAATTGACGTCACCTTACAAATTAATATGCATGCAAGGTAAAGGCAAAAGTGTCAAATGATGATTAGTAGGAGAAATAATTTTATTAAACTTAATAATAATAATAATAATAATAATAATAATAATAATAATAATAATAATAATAATAATAATAAAAGCAACCCATATCCGTTTATGAGCCATCAGAAGTTAGTGGATGGCTCGTAAATTTCATTCACACATTAGGATACATAATTCTTTACTGGAACTAGACCCAAAGAAAATTTTATGGGGTCACTTCTGTAACTGGATAACCAGCATCGAAAACCGTCTTTACATTGGATGGTTTGGTGTTTCTGGGTTTGGAAAAGTGTGGATTTTCAAGAACGAGAATCTTATGATATGTTGGGAATCTCTTAGAAAAGAACTTTAAACACACACGTTTCCTAAATTCCTTTATATATGTGTGAGAGTTGTGTTTCTCAAAACACTATTAAATTGGTATTATTTATGTCAATTGCCTTGAGCTGCTTAAGTGGTGTCCATTTACTGGTAACTGCGCTTTTACACGGATTGTGCTAGTTTGAATTAATGATGACCGTTGGATAAAATCAATGGCTGAGATCTATTCTTGAGATAATATTGTCCCTTGGGTTAATGTTGAGCCATTCACTTTCATTCTTCTGGACTCTTCATTTTTCACTCTCCCTCTTTGACTCCTTCGTGTTCGAGTCTGTAATTTCTTCATCTGCTTGAGTGTTCTGTATTACGATCTAGTGTTTTAGAGGTGAATCTCATGTATAATTAGGCATAAAAGAGTGGTTGATTTAGTGTAGGTTATCTCTAACTGTTTGGGCTAGATCTGTAGGTTTTTGAACTCTCTGTTTTGCGAGATCTTGAGATCGATGACCAAAATTTTGTACCGAGGGGTTCACTATAATCTTTATCTCTTTGGAAGGTAGTTTTGCACTAGTGGAATGGGCTATTCCTGAGCCCCCCAGATTAGGCCATTTGGCTGAACTGGGTCAACATTTTGTGTGTTCTTGTTATTTTCTTTACAACTCTTACTTACTTATGTGTTATTGATTCGATTGTGAAGTGGTTTCATGCATAAAATATTACGATCTAGTGTTTTAGAGGTGAATCTCATGTATAATTAGGCATAAAAGAGTGGTTGATTTAGTGTAGGTTATCTCTAACTGTTTGGGCTAGATCTGTAGGTTTTTGAACTCTCTGTTTTGAGAGATCTTGAGATCGATGACCAAAATTTTGTACCGAGGGGTTCACTATAATCTTTATCTCTTTGGAAGGTAGTTTTGCACTAGTGGAACGGGCTATTCCTGAGCCCCCCAGATTAGGCCATTTGGCTGAACTGGGTCAACATTTTGTGTGTTCTTGTTATTTTCTTTACAACTCTTACTTACTTATGTGTTATTGATTCATAACACTTCACCAAAGTACGTATTTTCCCAACAAAACCGGTATCAGAGCTAGTCTAGGGTTTCGATTGCATTTTTCTTTACAAAATAATCTTTTCTTGGGTATTTTGATTATACATCTGTATAGACCTTCAAAGGTCTAGACAGATGGTATTATTTTTGGCATCTTGAAATTTGATTGATACTGACTATTTCATTTTGTTTGGTGTGGGCCATTGGTTGATCGTTTGCTCTGAGTGTTGAGCTATTGAGGGCTTTGGGGTTAGTAATACTATTTTCCAACGGTATTGGTAAGATCTTTCCAAACCCCCTTTTATCTCTGGTTTGATGTCTGTTTGTAGATAGGATATTGGTAAGATCTTTCCAAATCCCCTTTTATCTCTGGTTTGATGTATGTCTGTAGATAGGATATGCACGATAGATTATATATGCTTTCTTGAATTCTTGTGTTTAATTCTTTGAAATTCTGAAATATATATCTACATAATAAATCTGAAATCAGTTTGAGCTTTGTTCATACCAACACATATATTTGACTGAGAATTTTTATTAAATTGATTTAATATACTGTCAAATATTTGCCCTACTGTTCTTCAATTTCTGAATAGTTTTAGCTCTGTGTGTTTTTATTGCATTGATTATCTAAAAAAATTTCAAAAACCTTTTCTGCTATGTCCACAAGTACAAGCCACCCTTTTACAGAATCCATAATGGGTTCGAAGGTCAAATTAACACAATTCGATGGAAAGGGGGATTACTCGATATGGAAGCAGAAAATGAGGGCAATTTTGGTCCAACAAAGGGTTGCAAAGGCCTTTGATGACCTAAAACATTTTCTGATGAGTTAAAAATAAAACCTGCTGAAATTGAAGAAATGAATAAAATTGCATATAGTTCTATAATTTTGCATTTGTCTGATAATATTGTCAGACAAGTAGATAGTGCTGAAACTGCTAGGACTTTATGGATTGCATTAGATGCCTTGTTTTTTACTAAGACTTTGCCTAACAAGATATATTTGTTAGATAAGTTGTTTAGTTTTAAGATGGACTCTGGAAAGGATTTGGAAGGAAACCTAAGTGACAAAAGATATTATGAATGCCATAAAATATGGTAGGGGTACACTCACACAAGCAATTGTGATAGATGCACTGAAACCCAGAGAGCTAGAACTAAAAAGAGATAATAGAACTAACTCAAGAGAAGAGAGTTTGTTTGTGAGAGGGAGAGCTAAAAAGAAGGAGTTTAATTTTCATAATAAAAAGGGTAAAGGGAGGTCTAAAATGAGATCTAAGTCTAAAGACAGAAGTAATAAGAAAAGTTACAACAGTGGGAAATTGGGACATTTCGACAGCTTTGACTGGAAAAAGAAACAAAAGGACCTGAATAATAATGACCTAAATAATGTTGCCATAGTATCTGAACTGGATAGTTTACATGTCCTAAATGTGCCTAATGAAGAGTCAAATGAAAACTGGATCCTGGACACAGGATGTACTTTTCATATGTGCCGTGAAAAATCCTGGTATTATAATTACAAAGAAACTGAACCTAGAAAGGTTTATATGTGAGACAATAACTCTCATACTATGATTGCGATTGGTGACATTGCCATCAGAATGTATGATGGCACTGTCATGCCTATCAAAAATGTTAGGTATGTCCCAAATCTAAAGAAAAACCTTATTTCTTTAGGGAATCTTGAAGATGAGGGATGTACCTTCAAATCTAGTAATAAAGTTCTGAAAATCATGAAGGGATCTCTAATTGTAATGAAAGGGCCTAAAAGAAATGGACTATACTGTCTTGAAGGAAAAATTGAAACTACTCTAGACTCCAGCCTTCTCACTGTTAATAAAGACAAAACTAAACTGTGGCACAAGAGAATAGGTCATATAGGTTTTAAAGGATTAAAATCTTTAAGTAAATAAAAATTACTTGGAAATGATGATATTGAAACAATGGACTTTTGTGAGACTTGTGTGTTAGGTAAGTTCCACAAGGTGAGTTTTGAAACAAGCTCACATAGAACCAATAGACCCTTGAACTATGTACATGCTGATCTATGTAGCCTTGAGAAGCATTCCACATTTGGTGGAAGTAAATACTTCTTCTCCCTTGTGGATGATTACTTTAGAAAAGTTTGGATTTATCCTTTAAAGGCTAAATCAGAAACTTTTCGGAAGTTCAGGACTTGGCATAAATCTGTGTAAAATCAGTTAGATGAGATTAAAAACTTTAAGAACTGACAATGAGCTTAAGTTCTGTAATTTTGAATTTGATAACTTTTGCAAGCAAAAGGGGATTATGAGGCATAGAACTGTTAAATACACACTTGAACATAATGGGTTTGCTGAGAGAATGAATAGGACCATAATGAATAAAGTTGGGTGTATGTTAATCAGCTCTGGCCTTACCAAAGGTTTTTGGGCTGAAGCTGCTTGTACTGTAGAATACTTGATTAATAGATCTCCTTCCAGCAGTATAGGTTTTAAAACTCCACAGGAATTGTGGATAGGGGAACCTTCAAATTTAAATTACATAAGAGTTTTTTGATGTTCTGCATATGCACATCAGTCAGAAGGAAAACTGGAGCATAGGGCTATCAAATGTGTGATGTTAGGTTACCCAGAGGGTGTGAAAAGATACAGGTTATGGGTTTTAGGTATCCAAGGCATCAAGATAATTAACAACAGAAATGTTGTATTTAATGATTCTGAAATGACATGCCTAAAACAAGGTACTGATAAATCAAACAAATCTGAAACAGAAGAAACTGTTCAGATTGAGGTGAAGCTAGCTAAGTTTGATTTACCTAAACTTGGAAATGATGAAAATAACCCTGCACATCATGAATATGAATCTGAACCTGAATCAGCTGAAGTAAATGAACCTCAAACTTAAATTGGACCTGAAATCCCTAACAGTGCTACTGAACATGTTTCTATCCAAGATTACCAACTAACAAGGGATAGGGAAAAAAGGCAGATTAGACCTAACCTTAGGTATGAGTCTCTAAACCTGACAGACTTTTCTTTAGTCTCAGGTGAAGCTATTGAACAAGTTGAACCTACATCTTATGAAGAAGCAGTTAATGGAAAAAATTCTGAAAACTGGATAAGGGCTATGCAGGAAGAAATGCAATCTTTAAGTAAGAACGAAATATGGAAACTTATTAAGAAACCTAAAGATCACAAGATTGTTCAATGTAAATGTATCTACAAATTTAAAGAGGGAATCGGCCCTAGTGATCTAGTGAGATTTAAGGAAAGATTAGTAGCTAAGGGGTATACTCAAAGAGAAGGGGTTGATTACAATGAAATATTTTCACCTGTAATCAAATATAAGACAATCAGGTTGATTTTGTCACTTGTTGTTCAGTTTAATTGGGAATTCGAACAACTAGATGTCAAAAATGCTTTTTTGCATGGGGAATTGGAAGAAGAGATCTTCACGAATTAAATCTGATTGTGTATGCAAATTGGAGAAATCATTGTATGGGTTGAAACAAAGCCCAAGACAATGGTACAAAATTTTTGATGCATATATATTAAAGATAGGTTTTAAAAGAAGTGAATTTGATGATTGCTTATATTATAATAACATTAATAGTGGGTGTGAAGTCTACTTGTTGCTTTATGTTGATGATATGCTTCTGGCAAGCCCTAGCAAGTCTTAAATAAAGAAATTAAAGGATCATTTAAAATCTAAGTTTGATACGAAGGATTTAGGAAATGCTAGAAAGATTTTTGGGATGGTTATAAATATAAATGTGGCTGAAAATAGGTTAACTATTACACAAGAAGCATAACTTAAATAAAGTTGTAACCAAATTTGGAATGAAAGAGAGCAAATCTATTAATGTTCCTCTTGCTGGTCACAAGAACCTTTCTCATTCTCACTCTTCTAAATCTGAAGATGAATTGAAAGAGATGGAAAACATACCTTATGTCAATGCTATAGGATCAGTCATGTTTTCTATGATCACTACTAGACTTGACCTTGCTAAAGCTGTTAGTTTTCTAAGTAGATTTATGTCCAACCTTGGAAAATCTCATTTGACTGGAATGAAATGGTTGTTAAGGTACATTGTTGGAACATTAAATCTAGGCTTAATGTATGAGAAACGATCTGAAAATTTAACCCTTAAAGGTTATGTAGATGTCGATTTTGCTGGAGATAAGGATAGCAAAAAATCAACTACAACATATTTCTTTACTCTTGGTGATAATTGCATAATTTGGAAATCTCAACCGCAGCCTTTAGTTACCCTATCCAGTATTGAGGCTAAGTATGTAGCTATAACTGAAGATGTTAAGGAACGTATTTGGTTAAAAGGAATCTTAAAAGAATTGAACTTCATGAATGATACTCCTATAATATTTACTGATAGTCAAAGTGCTTTATTGCTTAGCAAAAATCCTGTCTATCATGAAAGATCAAAATATATTGAGGTGAAGTATCATTTCATTAGAGAAAAATTGTTTCAAGGTGAAGTTAATCTTGTTAAAATACATACTGATAAATTCCAACAGATATGGGGACTAATATTCTACCGTAGGTAAGTTTAAATTGTGTTTATCTTTACTACACATTGACATAGGGTAAATTTTTTGCAGGGACTGGGTAATGATGATGAACAGCCTTCCATGTGCAAATTTCGTAACCGAGAGAGTGTGTGCTATTGAGAACCAATGTAAAGAATGTGAGAGTTGTGTTTCTCAAAACACTATTAAATTTGTGCTATTTGTGTCAATTGTCTTGAGCTACTTATTTGGCTTGAGCTGCTTAAATGGCATCCATTTACTGATAGCTGAGCTTTCATACGGATTGTGCTAGTTTGAATTAATGATGACCGTTGGATGGAATCAATGGCTGAGATCTATTCTTGAGATAATATCGTCCATTGGGTTTCTAGACTCTTCGTTCTCTCCCTATTTGACTCCTTCGTGTTCAAGTCTGTAATTTCTTCATCTGCTTTAGTGTTCTGTATTACGATCTAGTGTTTTAGAGGTAGATCTCATGTATAATTAGGCCTGAAAGAGTGACTGATTTAGTGTAGGTTATCTTTAACTGTTTGGGCTAGATCTGTGGGGTTTTGAACTCTCTGTTTTGCGAGATCTTGAGATCGATGACCAAAATCTTGTATTGAGGGGTTCACTGCAATCTTTTTCTCTCTGGAAGGTGGTTTTGCACTAGTGGAATGGGCTGTTCCTGAGCCCCTCAGATTGTGCCGTTTGGCTGAACTAAGTCAACATTTTGTGTGTTCTTGTTATTTTCTTTAATGCTCTTACTTGCTTTTGAGTTATTGATTCGATTGTGAAGTGGTTTGATGTGTAAATCACAACAGTATGAAATGTAGTTAGAATTGTATCATCTATCACATAAATTACATAACACGACTTTGGATTGTTGGGAAAAATTACTGATTTGTGTGTAGATTAATTATCAATTATCATTAGTCAATAAACAACAATATGAAAATCATAAGTTTATAACTAAATAGAGTTCAATCACAATAATAAATATTAGAAAAGGGTTCGAAAGCTAGACTTAGGGGGTCACGTCAAGGAAATTGTCCTTAAATCTTATTGTCTCCCCTTCGTGCGCGTACTTTCGGCACTACACAGCTCCAAAATAAAATTCATGTGACCACAGAAGGTTCTCCTTCTATGGGCATGATCATATGGAGATAAAGAACGAGCCTTTATCGAGTTTCCAAAACGGTATAATAAAAATTTATAGAGTTATAAGTATTCAAGTTGTATCTTAAGCCATTTCCAACAATGAAATATTCTCTTGTTTCAACCCCAACATTAATCCACTCAAATATATCTTACATTTTAGTATTAAGATTTTTAATTTTGTATTAAATCGGAAAATTAAAAACTAAAACTGAAAATTAAAATTTTGTTAATCTGAAATTTAAAACTTTTAATTTTAGGTTACAACATTTTCGACCCGGACGTATCTACAAGATATTGTCTGAAGGTAAGCTTTTACCTAGTACAACGCTAAGTCATTTCTTTCTTATGGTACGCCTTTATCATTTCTCTTTTTCTGGTCTTTTTCACACGATAGTTTCCTCTGTGTTGGGTTTTGATACCCAATGAGTCTCGGGCTATGATGTAAATGTCGAATCGAATTTCATAGGTATTGGCCAATGAGTGAAATTGTTACCAACAACCAAATCCAAAATCTCGACCCGAAAACGGTATAGACCGTTAAAGTAGCTTAAGAGATTAATGATATTCATGGCCCATATTATATATATATATATTTTTTTTTCTTTGCCCTAGCCATTGTGTGTGTGATTTTATGAGAAAAAAAGAGTAGAAAACGTGTATGAAAAGAGAGAATTCGACAGCCTGTTTGGTGAAAAAAATGTGTGGCTTCTTCTTCATTTTGGCCTTTTCTTTTGTCTTCTTTCATTACTTCTTCTCCTTACTTTTGTGGCTACAAATCAACATCATTATCTTATCCTTTTTTGGTGAGATTGGGAGCAATCGAGGTGAATATATTGGTTGTGAGTTGGAGCCGTTTTGATTGATTGTTTTCGTAGAGAAATGTAACGTGAAATTGAGTTCGGAAAACACCATTTAGAAAATCGTTGGAGCGAGCTTCTGTGACAATTGGTATTAGAGCTTTAAGGTGGTGGATTTGGCTCGAAAAATGACCAAAAATCGACTAGAAAACTTGCAGAATCGAAGCAAAAAATAGATCGAGAAGTTTTCCAAAAAATTGCTTAAAAATCGAACCTAATATCGCAATTTTCAGCCAATCCAAAGACTTGGTGGTGAAACGGAGGTCATATTCGAGAAGTACAGGTGGAGGCGCGACTTAACTACTGATGCGTGGCGGCTCCTACAAGGCTCGTGATGCTGTTTCCAGCAACAGTGTCTAAAGACATATTGCTCCTGGAGGCATGGTGGACCCTATAGTGGTGTTCGATTTTTGTTTTTGGTAAAATTGTGGTTCATTACTGTTTTGCCCCTTGCACGTTTGGGTTCATTTTTTGCTTGATTATTTGCTGTAGTTGCTGGAGACTTTAAGGTGAATAGTGGTGTCCTTAAAGTGGTAAATTCGCATATCTTGTTATTTACGGATTCAGATTGGTCTGCTCTAGTATATTAGCTTATTTCATTTGAATTTCAGCATTAGCAAATTAGAGTGTGGGGATGGCAATAGATTGAGGCTACCATGTGGGGTAACCATTGCTTGTGTTGCTAAATTGGAAAATCTATTTTCCTATTGAAAATTTCAACTTCGAAATGTGAAAATATTTTGAAAAATAGGATAACCAAAGTGCACAAATTGGTCACACAAAACAATCTTATGGCCTAGTGTATACTGTTCTATAGTCCCAGTGTTTCGTGAGATTCGAGATCTCAATATCAAGATAATGTTCAAACGGGCCAAGTCTAGTTCTTCTAACAAATTAATCAATGCAACACAAAAATATGTCAACAATAATTCAAATTCTCAAGTAATATAGTCTCACGCAGTGACTGAACGATAATTAAAACAAAAAACAATTTTCAACTTGCAATAAAAAATAACACTTCAAATATGGATTTTTTGACCTTAGCCTGATGAGAACATGGAGGATGTATGATATATGTTTTGGGTTTGAAACACGAGATAAGGTATGTGATCCTATTTTTATTGATTGCTTTGATTATACAAGTACTAACTTTGTATTTTGATTGCTTGTAGGTTGATTCGATAGCAAGATAGAGATTTGTTAGGTTTTGATATACAATTAATCATGGGCCATGATGTAAACGTCGGATTAAATTTCATAGGCATGGCCGATGAGTGAAATTATTACCAAAAACTAAGTTCAAAAGCTCGACTCGAAAATAACGTGGACTGTTGGGAGTAGTTTAAGAAATTAATACTACTCATAGTCAATATATATTTACCTATTGGATGACATAAAATCTTGGCCCATTTAACCATATTATTGGTCCAACTAAAGCCTAACATATCCTACATATATGTTGTCTTTACCCTAGCCATTGTATGTGTAAATTGTGAGAAAAAAAGAGAAGAAAATGTGTATGAAAAGAGAGAGAAATCAAAAGCCTTTTAGGTGAAAAAAAACGTGGCTTGTTCTTCATTTTGGTCTCCTCTTTTATCTTCTTCAATGTTTCTTCTCCTTACCTTTGTGGCTACAAATCAATATCGTTATCTTGTCTTTTGTGGGTGAGATTGAAGAGCGATCGATGTGAATATATTGGTTGTAGGTTGGAGCCGTTTTGATTGGTAAAAAAAGGTAACATGAAACCGAGTCCCGAAAACACAGTTTAGAAGATCTTTGGAGCAAGCTTCCGCGACACTATGTTGTACCAAGGTGTGCGGAACATCTTCTTTAGTTTGTATCTATAATTTGTTGGATATTAAATGGCCTTTGTAGTGCTATCATTACATTCTTCTTATGTACCAAAGCACTAGATCCACATGCCTCAATAAAGATGGAAAACTAGTGGAGTACCAGATTCTGCGGGCAACAATGTACACCTGTGTCGTTTGGGTTGTGAATTGCAAGATGGCACTTACCATCAATTACTTCACCACAATCCAGCATATTGTTATTTGGGGTGGAATCACTCCATGGTATCTTTTCTTCATCATATGGAGCCATGCCTCCCAGTATTTTCACAATTGCATATTAAGTCTTCGTCAAATCTCTTGCACCAAATTCCTTTTTTACTATCTCTACAGTTATCTCAGATTTGACCCCCTACTTTGTGTACAACTCAATTCAGATGCGATTATTTTCGATGCATCATAAAATGATAACTATGGATAAGACATGATAAACGATGTCATGATGCTGAACTTTAAGAACACAAATTTTGAAATCCATCAAATTATAAAAAAATAAAATAAACGTCCACTACGTCGGCTTTACTGCTAGTACACTGGCAAGAAATAATCCATTGGAGATTGAATGTCATAACTAGAGATAAGGGTATCAACGAGTCAAGTTGCGAGCCGAAACGTTTTGCTCGGGCTCGGCTCAAGTAAAAATACTTCGACCTTTTTTTTGCCTGAGCCGAGCCGAGCAGAGCAAAAGTTCGGTTAAAAAATTTAGGTTCGACCCGAGCTTTCGGTTCGAGCCTTAGTGAGCTGAGCCGGACCAGCTCATTTTTTTTTTAATTCGTGATAAATCTAAATTTTTTTTAAAAAAAATTAAAATTTGTGCAATTTATACGTATTATAAATCATAATTAAATATTAACATGTAAAAAAATTACAATTAAAATGAAAAGAAAAAATAAAAAAATTACAAAAAAGAAGTGGCAGTCAAGTTTTTTTTAGGCTCACGGGCTGGCCCGTTGAGCTAAACGAGCCGATTGGCTAGAGCCGATGCCCCAAAATGGTGCTCGGCCACATCGAGCCACCTAAGTCGACGAGCCATTTGTCAACCCTAACTAGAGATAACATTTGTGTGAGCACCATTTCAAACTCCCTATATTGTAAATATTGCAGGGCCGGCTATATCTATGAGTATAAGGTCTTAATAAAGGTATAATTCAGATGTGCCAGAAGTTTGTGAATTTTGATACTAGAATAGGAACATAGTTTAATGTAGATTCTTTCATTTTTGTATCCTTGTACAATCCGAGATAAACATAGTACAGAATACGGAGAAATATGCTGTAATATAGAATCAATAACAAGAAAGAGATTAGGATTTCACTATTTGTCCTAATTCTCTTTCATGATTACACGGTTCTTTAGAGCAATAAAGAATAAATTATCTCTAGTCTATATATTTGTACATTTCTTTATGAACAATGTTATTTACCCCTATGAGATTATAATCCCAGTCTATGTGGCACTAATGTAACATAGAATGATAAGTACAACTAGATGAATTGTTTAATTTCACCTTTCATTTAGCATATAATTTAAAACTACATAGATTGGGTTATAATTTCTGTGGGGCAAAATAACATCATTCTTTCCTTATAGTATGTCCCAAGTTCGGATATAACGAGGAGGGAGTTGCAGTAAGTTGATGGACATTTCAGTACTAAATTCTAAAAAACCCTTGCACTACTCAGCCATACATTGAGCACGGAGCGAACTATTCTTACACCTTATACCGAAGAATATCGAGTGCTCAAAGCAATTAACTGGCATAAAGGAAAAACACTTACAATAACTCTTGACTTGTTAAAACTGGGTTGTTGTCAAAGAAGGTAATTAATGTAAAAAGACAATATGTTCATCCCCTTAGAAAGAATCTTTATACAACAATGTCCACTAATCATTTAAAAAAAAATCATGTAATTCAACCCCCTATAGAATCATATATATTAAAAGACCTACACACGACCTTAAAAAAATAATAACTATTAAAATTATATTACATAAATGATAATACAAGAAAAGAGAGAAAAAAATGTCAATAATGTATGCCATCGACGAACATGAACAATCATGACATGTATGGTAACGAAGAATAGATAGCACTGAATATTGTTATACTGCCCAATCTCGTCCAGCACTTGAATATATCAAAGATTCTCGGGCTAGTATGAGGGATAGGCCTAAGAAATTAGGAGCTGATTTTTCCATTATATTACTTTGCATCTCAAAAGCCCCAAAATTTGCATTTCTTGTTCTCCAATGGTCACATTCGCAATCACAATGGAAGGAGATTATTATCCAGAATCTAAGTATCAATTTTTGTGAGATTTCATGTCCAAAATNGAATCACCTTACATTCCAAAACTCCAAAATCTACATTTTTTTATTCTCCAATGGTCCCAATCCCGATTACGATGGAAGTGAATTATTATCCAGAATCTAAGTGTCAATTTTTGTGAGATTTCATGTCCAAAATGTGGTTTTAAGAACTTTTCAATTTCGGTGTAATTTTCATACGAATTTTCTCTTCATTTTTCATGCCATCTTTTTCCCTATTTTTCCAATGCATAATCATTGGAGATTATTGGGAGTTAAAGGTAGTTTGGGAGTTGTATGTTTGAATTTCAAGTTCAAACTCCCTCCAACCCTT
>CAIGRP010049584.1:0-17071 GCA_903798385.1 Fraxinus cuspidata
AACAGAAACTAAAATTTCTGACCGTAGTTTTAAATGGTTGGAATAAGACTCAAATATAGTTTATGCATTTGTTTTAATTATTTTCTTAGTTATTAGTAAAACCTTGACCTTACTTTTTCATTTTCTTGAAATAGGAGCTAGACTTGCTTAAATCAATAATTAGATAGGATAGTCCTCGAGAGAATGATAATCTACTCAACATTGTATACTAGTTTTACTGATATTGTACAATTACGATTTTTACAGAACAGTGGTAATGCAATTCCAATTAGAATTTGGAAACCAAGGAAACCTTGAAGCTGATTATGGAAGTATTTGTTCATCCCAACTCTCCATATTCTGAAAACCGACTTTACTTTCATCGATCCCATTTAAAGTAGGAAACATGATTCGCATCAATTTACATGAGAAAGGGAAGTCCTACAAACTGGACAAGACTGGTTCTTTTGTAACCACTGATCAATACAATCAGAATGGAAGTAATGTCCACACTGAGTTATGTACTTAATTGTATCTTCACAATGGTATTCCTCAAGGCATATTGCACAAGCAACTACACTGGGACCTGCTGATTCTGTACAATACTTCATTTTCAACTCATCAATGCCTATTGTCACAATGGTGCATTGTGACGATATTGCATCAGTATTTACATTCGTGGTTTCAGGTGGCATTGAAGTGGTAATTGCCGTGGATTGTGGCCTGAGAATTGGTGCCGTAGAGTTGTCAACTGTTGCTTGAGTGCCACCTCCACTTGCTGTCAATTTCATCAAGCTTAAGCATAATACAGCCAAGAATGTCGACATGATAACAAGAAAGAGAATAAAGAGTGGCGATCTGATTATTTTTGACCATTTACTCCTCGATCCACCTGTAAATTAAATGAACAAATAATGGAACTGTATCTTAATTTTTACATGATCTAAAGTGGTAAAAAAATTGTTTCTATTCAATAGAATGAATGTCATATAGGGCGCTGCCGAAGGAGCTCTTGAAAGAATCCAACTCGGATGCTAAAGGAAAGAGCAACTTTACTCCATGCATCCTTTTGTTGTGAGCCCCGATAAAGTGAAGCACCAAGAGAAGGGCGTAGCGTTAAATCTGTCTCACGGCTTGTAGAGGATCTTCAGCGATCGTGCAATCACTGTCTCATGCCGTGTTCCCACAATATCAGTCCAATTCAATCTTCCCACATATGGCTTGGTGGAAAAAGATTGGTGCTATGATGACTACTACCAAGTTATATATTTTGTGATGAATCAAAAAATTGATTCATATATATAAGGAACCTCAAATTTTTCTACAAGTTATATTTTTCTTATTGTAATTATTCTTAATTTTCTTAATTAACAACAACGAAGAACTTCTTTTAATTACCAAAAGGAGGAAAAAAATAATTAAAGCTCGATTTGAATGTCTGAAAAAAGTTGAAAAATAAAAAGAAAGTTACCTGTATCTTGAGGACCATATTCATCACAATCTTTGCAGTAAGGGACATTCCATGTCAACTCGAAATTATTTACAATCCCCGTATTCTCATATTCACCATACCAGGAAACTGGGATTTCTGAGATAAAAATTGAACTGCAATTGTAATACAGTCTCATCTCCTCAGGGGTGACTATTGCAGTCGCAACCGTAGCATTTGGCAAGTTGCTAAGGCAACCAATTGGCTTAAAACGATAATATAGATTGTTTGTTATTGGACAGCTATAGAATATGTAGTCTTCATAAATAATGGCCTCAAAAGGCGACGATGAAAGGTTCAAGTTTATAAGACGTTTTGCGAGGCAATTTCCAGGATCAGAGAGAGAGACTCTTTGTGTGTAGTAGTCAATGTCATGCACATAAAAATCTCCAGAAAAAGGAAGATATAAAGTAGTTTTATCATCCTTAGAATTGCATCTCACATCAGTATAGTCATTACAAACTTTAGGATTTTGGCCTTGTAACTTGAAAGGATACATTATGGGGAAATAATTGTTTCCACAGAAGGAATTTGGACAAATTTTCTTGGAATGTACAGTGGAAAAGATGAAGAAATAAAGTGAGAAGATGAGGACTCGCACAATGGCCATCTTTTCCAGGTAAGGCAGGCCTAGCTCAAGTATAATATGTTGTGAACATGGCTTGGGACAAGAAGCTACAAACAAAAGAGGGTTCGGATTTATCTAAAGTCAAGCTGGTAATAAAACAAATGATATGTGACAAATCCTTCAGGTTATCTCACACGTTTCTTCATAAAGAAACAAATATCAAATAAAGAACTCGACAGTTTCTTGCAATTAAGGAGAAGAGAAGAGGGTCACGTTAATCTATAAATAAATATATTCATCTTCTTGACTTATTTAATATTTAAACTTTTAGACAAGATGATTCAATATGATATCATAGTAAAGGAATATCTTGGGTTCATAGTTTAGCGACACTAAAGAAAATTTCACGTCAGGCATTTGATGAAAAAAATTATGTAATAGGACTAAACTAGGTGCGTATAATAGCGGTAAACTATAAATAAATATATCATTTCCCTCTAACGCCCTAACCTTTTAGATGGTGTGCGGTTAACGTGATTTGATGAGATTTTTAAACAAGTAGATGTTGTCTTTTCTTGTGTTTTTTCAAAGCAAAGGGTATTCTGAAAGCAACGTTCCATAAGATCCCAAAGGGAGTCCAATAAATATGTATTTTTCAAGATAAGGCGTGGTGCAGCAATTATCTATTTTTATAGCATATTATTGGTTTTCTGAAAGATCCCTTAATTTGTGTTTGATCGCCTACGGAGGCAACTGATTAAATATCCGGTAGTTTTCATCCTTAATTGACTACTGATATGTAATCACAATGTGTCATAAGATTCTACTAATTGTCGAAACTTGAGTTTATAGCACATATAAGTCAAGTGAAAAAGAGGGAAGCAGGTATGCATGGAAACATGGAAAATGTGACACAAGAGTCTTTGAGATGGCCTTGAAGAAGGTTAACCGAACCTGGACAGTCTCCATTGCCCTTTAGTGATCCTACGGGTAAGAGTGTCGATCAGGCACCATATAGAAGTATGATTGGTAGTATACTCTATCTTACTACAAGTAGACCTGACACAGCATTTAGTGTTGGAGTTTGTGCAAGATTTCAGGCTGATCCTAAAGAATCTCATATAAATGCTATGAAGCGTATTATTCAATATGTTAATGGCACTACAGATCATAGAATCTTGTAATCTAGAGATTCTAATTTGGATCTTTCCGGTCATTCCGATGCTGATTGGGTTGATAATGCCGATGATAGCAAAAGAACTCGAGGAGAATGTTTTTATGATTGTACTAATCTTGTAGCTTAGATGAGTAAGAAACAAAATTTTATCTCACTATCCTCGGCAGAGGCCGAATATATAGCTGCAAGAAGTTGTTGCATTCGAATGTTTTGGATAAAGCAGATGTTGAGTGATTATGGATTTGAACATGATATTATGACCGTGTTTTGTGATAACACAAGTGCCATTAATATTTCCAAAAATTATGTTCAACATTCTCGGACCAAACATATTGATATAAGACATCAATTTATTCGTTAGCTTGTAGAGACTAACTCTGGAATAAATTTCTACAGAGAATCAATTAGCTGACCTATTTGCCAAGCACTTAGATAGTCTTAAGATTGAATCTCTTAGGAAAGCTATTGGTGTATGTGTACCTATTTGATTAAGTATTTAGGTGCATGCATATACATTTCATAGAGTTCATTCATTCCTCCATGCGTCTTATTCTTTGTGTATTCATTGTGTTTGATTTGATTCATTTGTCTAGAAAAAAAATTTAAGTTACTTGACATTGTATGGTGTACTTGAATATGCTTTTGTGATCCAGTATGCATACATCTGATGCTGTAACGTAGTTTCCATTGCTTTGGTTAGGTTTAATGTGGAGTACTGAGTATAGGTTTCTTCATAACCCATCTGCACAGTACATACTATGATCTTGTGAGTGAGTCTTAACAGAGTGTGTGAGATTTGGGATGACATTTATCTGTTAAAATAATGATTCATCTTATACTCTTTTTTGAAGCATATTTGACTTGAGTAATTAAACATGCGGGGTTTTTCAAAACCTGATGTCCTATGGTCAATTGACTTAGAGTCATCGACTCAAAACTTGTTATAGGGGTCATGTAGAAAACTTAATGAAGAAGAGTTTGCACATAAGATGTCATTAATAAATTTATTTTTTAACAATAAATTTGTTTATATATGCTTCACTCCAGAGGGAGAAACAAAAAAAAATTAAGAAAATAAGAGATGCATTGTTCAATAGGTCCGAGTGGGTTTTACTTTCATTGATCGAGAAAAATAGTCACTTTGTAGTGATTTTTAGCATGTCATTTCTACAAATTTAAGGTTTGGAGTCTTGATCACAGAGAATTAGTGGCAATTTTTACACATAAAACACTTATATATTTTACTCCATTTAAGCTTGATCTGAGTATGTGGGAATGTTTTTCAATTCATTGATTATCTCTTACTTGTGATAAATTGCATTTTTAGTTAACATATATGTTGGAGCACGTGCCATGATTCTTAAAAAAAATGCTATATTTTGAAATTCTAAAAAAAAAAATGTTTTTTTTTGTTAATATGTTTTCGCTTGTTTCATGCTGAGCCATCGCTCGAGCGCCAGAAGAAAAAGCTTTTTCGCTCGACTAGCACTCTATTCTCGCTCGAGCGACGGGCCAATTTTTTGAAATAAATCTTTTATCCCATAAATTAATTTTCTTCATTCCCTCTTCTCTGTTACGATTTTTCTCTAAATTTCTTGGAACTCATTTCCATTACTTGATTTCCTTCGCTCATTGGACATCCTACAACAACATTTTGGTTGCATAAGCTCAAAACATCAACCAATTTCTTTGAATTTCAAAGGTGAAACGGAAATCCCTAACTTATGCTGTTTCGGATTTTTTTTTTGGTTGATTTCTTTTTTATTCTTGTATGAATTCATCCATATACACTTCATGTTTAGGTAATATTAATGAGTTTCCATGCCTAATTGCATCATTTTTCACCAAAATTTGCGAGTTTGAAGCTTACACTCGCTATTAAGGTTCTTAATTTTTTTTCCTTGAATTTAATTCAATTTTTTATAGAGGATGGGATAGGATTAGATGTTGGCTTTATGATGTGTTGAATGTGGTGAATTTTACTTGGTTGGAAACTTGTTGTGAATTCAGAAGTTGTCATTGCACGCCACATGTTCGATAAAATGACACATTGATGTTCATTGTCAACTTTTGGTGAAGTTTGCTTTGAATTTAGTGGTGATGCAATATCACACACGGTCGCCCTTCATTCACACGACGTCAAGGCACCGCTTCACCCCTGCGTCAAGGCACCGTGACTCATTCGTCCTTGTCTCACTTCACTTAGTTAGTTGCCAATGTCCTCTAGTTCTCTAAAATCGTTTTGCATCATTTTGAGAGTTTTGGACAATTTTGCATCATTTTGTGTGAATTGGATAGCTTTGCTTCATTTTGCGAGCAGTAGGTAGTTTTGTATCGGTTTGCATGCTCATGACATATTTGTCTAGATTTTGTTGTATGTGGGCTACTTTCGTACCATTTAGTGTGAGTATGGCCTATTTACCTCCTTTCATGTACATTCTTGCATATCATTAGTAGGCTGCTCATTGCGGCATATAGTATCTTTAGTTGCATCTATTAATGTATTTGTATTGCAAATTTGTCATAGATGCCGCCTAAGAGAGCAAAGACTATTGCACGGAGATTACTTTTATCATATCCTATACATTATTCAATCTCTTTTGATTCAACCAAAATTATTGAAAACATCAAATCCATATAATCAAAAAACCAAAACCCAACTTCCGCGTAATTTGTCAGAGTTCTGAAGATCAAGGAGGGTGATCGGAGTTTCGATTGAAGGAGAACAAGAGTTCTCAGGTGATCCACAAGAGATAAACGATTCTATAAGGTCGGGAGCTAGTGCAGGAGTACGCAGTCCAAGAGGGCATTGGTGATTAAAGCCAGGAGGTCATAAAATACTAAGATTTAGTCAGTCTGAACAGCCTGTAAGTCTTTATCGTTTATAGTGGATACTATTGGCTTGGGCTCAACGTTTTTATCCAGCGAGGGGATTTATACGTCAACAATTTTGCGATGTTACTTACTTTCATGCAATAAATCAATTGCAGTAATTCAGGATAACATTAATAATTTAAATTTGTTGTTGTTATTAATTAACAAAGTTAAATTCCACATACAAACACATATTCACCCCCTCTAGGTGCTAGTTAGGGTCAAACTCAAAACTTTCAATTACATTATCAGAGAGCTTCAAATTTAACACACTCTATAAAGAGTTGTGTTATCAGAAAAGTGTCAAATAAAATTATATATTTTTTTATATCCGAAAGAAAGGTTCTGCAAACTGGATAGGTTTTGTTCTTTCTTACCCACTGATAAATGCAGTATGTATGGAAGAAATGCCCACATTTAGCTATGTTTCATTCTCTTTGGGATTGAATGTGTTAGAATTTGGGTGTGACCCGAATTCCTTGGTGAAGTAAGTGAAGAATTATAATTGAAGTGTACATCAAGAGGAATTCAATTTGGAATGCTATTAGAGTTCTATGTCAAGTTGAAATTCTACTTTGGAAGTTCATTGAGAGTTGGAAATTGGTATTAGACTTGAAAAAGAGTTCGGGATGAAGAAACCACGCCCGGCGCAAAGGTGACCAGAGGTGGCGCAATACTTGTTCCGATTTTTCTTTTTCTCTACATTTTCATTTTGGACTTGGTTTTCTGACATCCTACTTCATCAACAACCTTACTAGAAAGGTTTGGACGTCCCCTACATGTTCCCTATAAATATTAGGCTCTTTTATACAATTTTATGATGTGAGAAAAGTTATTGCTAGCTTTTAGGATCAATTGTATATTTTTCTATTATTGTTCACGAGTCAATAAAATCTCATAATTCATCTACCCTATTTTCTTGTCTTTTTATATTCTTTTACTTGTGATCAAATATTTCATTATTGTGTCATAAAACTTCAATATCTCAATCCGGTGGTTGATTTCATATCATGTGGTATTGAGCGATACGTGATCCTTAAATTCTCAAAAAGTGGTATCAGAGATTCTGAGCATAATTAACATAACAAGTGGTATCAGAACATATTGCACAAGAGCTATTGCCATGTCCTAAAGTGCTTTGGTTTTCCCCTATAACTACCAATTTTGTGAAGGAATTTATTTTGGAATCATCAAGGCCTTCTGTCACACTGCTTGGCTGTGCTGGTGCCGATGGAAAAGGCGCCACTATAGTTAGTACAGTGGATTGGGGCAAAGCAGCGGTGGTGGTAGAGTTAGGATCTGCATTTGCGTTGCCTTCAACACTTTCTCCTGTCATCTTCATCAACTTTACATACCATGATAAAAAGAACAACACTAGTAGAAGAGAGCATGGAATAAAGAAGGGTGATCAAATAAGTTGATACCATCGCGAACTACCTGCAAATAAATAAACTCATGATTGAAGGTTAGAGAAAATTTGAAGAAATCGCTGGAGGTATCCTACATGAGTGAGATTGTTTGAGTTAAAGTGCTACCATTGTATACCTCATCTTGGGGAATTTTTTAAAGAGCTATTTCTTATGATCAAAGTGAAAAAGAAATGGTATAAAAAAAAAATGGTCTTATTTTGCATTAATGAAAAAAATATCAACATTAGCCTTGTTAAATTTGTCTTCATACCCTGTTCTCTTCCTATTCTTACTTGGGACCCTGAGGGCTTCTCGAAAGCACCTAAGTAAGAACTACTTAAGATACCAAACGAAACTCATTAGGTCCCAACTTGGGACCGTAGAAGCTATTTTGGTACTCCCAAATAAAGAAACAAGGTGAGAGCAATGGCATCTGGGTGGGGAGGGGCAATGTTGAACAATTGGGGTTACGGGCAAGGTACTACTGATGTAGAAGGTGTTAGGAATTGTTGTCCTAATTTAAGTAGTCCTAGGTAGAATAGGATTTGTGCAGTCTATGTATTATAGTAGTGATTTATCTTTTCCTTCTTAGAATAAGATTGGTTAACGTCCTATAAATAGGAACCTTCACGTTTTATTTTCTTTTATCCTAGTTTTTAAGATAGTAATGGAGTACCTTGTGGTGAGATTTGGGAATTTTTTGAAGTTTCAGCAGATTTGAACATTTTCTTGGGTTTGCTTGGGGGTTTGGATTGTTTGAGAGATTTTATGATTTTAATAATATTATATAGTGGAACATTTTTTTTTTTATCTTTGACAGCCGGTGATTTTTTCTAGTCTTTAAGTTTCCACGTACATTCTCCAGTTCATGTTCGTATTTTGTTATCTATTTAATATCTCTATCCTATTTGATTTTTTATTGGAAGAGGTTCCTGGTGAATCAGACAAGTTTACCGATAGATATGTAGGTAGACAATAGGTAAGTGGCTGGTATGATGGTGGGGATGGACAATATTAAAGAATAAAAAGTACTATAATGTTTCATGCTGAGTGTGCACTGTACCAAACATGAATTATGTCTACCATGATAGATTTTACAGAATAATGAATATAGAATGATCTCTACCTGTATCTTGAGGATCAGGTTGTTGATCACAATCTTTGCAATCAGAAACATTCCATGTTAGTAAAAGATTACTGTATATTCCATTATACTCGAACTGACCATAGTACATAACTGGGATTAATGAACTGCCAATTTCCTTGCGCCCGTAATACGCAAATACATCCGCTCGCACTCGAGATGTTGAAACCGTGACATTTGTAGAGTTGCTTAAGCAACCAATTGGGACAACATTGTATCCCGCAGGATGAATTTACAGGACAGGTACAAAATGTGTAGTTTTCATAGAGGGCTATTCGTTGGGTGTAATACTCAATATGACGCACATAAAAATCTCCAAAAAATGTAAGATTTAGGGCGGGTATTCCTTGATCACTGCATTTAGGTCAATATAGGAACAATTATTTCTCGGTTCTTGGCCTTGTAATTTATAAGGGTGATCTATTTGGATGTTTCCACAGAAAGGGTATGAACAAACATTCTCCGAATAGATAATTGGGAAGATTGATGAGAAAAGAAATAGAAAAAAATCCAGAATGCCCATAACATTTACAGGTAGAGAAACAATTTTCTCGGGATGGTAAATTGAAAAGATAATGAAAAGTTCAAGATGAGGACTTGCAGAGTTGCCATATTTTCCAGGTAAGTGGGACTATGAAACAGGCCAACCTCAATTATAATATGGTGAGGAGGACATGGTTTGGGACAAGAAGCTACAAACAAAAGGGCGTTCGAATTCTCCCATGTTAAGCTGGTAATAGACAAATGATATCTGACAAATCCTCTAGGCTGTGAAACTTGACCATTAACCAAGTAAGCTTCCTAGTAAGAAGGAAAATATATATATATTATAAAGAAAGCAATTTCTTTCAAATGAGAAGAAAAATGGGTATTAAATATTTTAATAAATATACTTCTCTCCTCTAATAATTTACTCTTAAATGAAGTGATTCAAGAAAAGAGAGAACCACCATGTAAACTTCAAGTCTTTGATTAAAATTAAATTCTATAGGCCTATACGACCGTGGCGGATCCAGGATTTTGATTCAGCACAGGCGGCCGTTGACAGCAATAAAATATTAAGAGCCACGTTTAATGCCATTTTTTGCTAAAAATGTATTTTGGAATGGCGATTTGAAGGTGAATGTGTAGTTAAAAAATAAAGGAAAGTTTTGAATTTGCAAGTAATATTATTTTATTAAAAAATGTATAGTTCAAAAGAAGAAAGAAAACTGTATTTTGAAAAGAAGAGAATCAAACAAGGTCTAAAATTTAAATATAACAATTATTATGTTCAAACTAAATACATATAATTTTGTTGTACAAATTAGTAATATTTACCTAATGATATTGTGGCTAAATTTTGTATAATTCAAAGGAAGAGTATGGACTTGAATTTTTACAATTGCATTAAAACCTCTAAAATGTAACATATATTATTCTGATTAAATTTGTGCCAAATTCAACAAGTGCCACAATGGATAAACTTCAATAATTCGAAGGGGGCCTCACAGGTTTGAATCCCTTCTCTATTTCATTGATTTTAGTAAAAATTGTAAAACTAAAAATATTTCACAATAATTCTACTAGGAAGGGATCCGAAACCTGGACTTCCCATATGAACATGGGAGTTCTAACTAACGGGGCTACAAGAAATGTTTGAAAATAAAATGAATTATCAGTTATATAACCTAAAAAATTTATTCATTGTCAACAAAAAAAATTGTTCCCAGCAGATCCAGTACGCGCGGTCGTTGGGGCTTGCCGGGTGCTGGATCCACCGCTCGTATGTGTTGAAGATATGATATAAATAAATTGNAATGAATTATCAGTTATATAACCTAAAAAATTTATTCATTGTCAACAAAAAAAATTGTTCCCAGCAGATCCAGTACGCGCGGTCGTTGGGGCTTGCCGGGTGCTGGATCCACCGCTCGTATGTGTTGAAGATATGATATAAATAAATTGACTATACTCTTCTAATAACTATACTTTTAAAAAGATGATTAAATAATGAATTGATATAGGCTTATACCTGTCATGAGTAAGCAATTTGAAAGCAGAAATAGTTTTTGGTAATTCAGTGTGTTTTAGTAAAACTAGAGGGAAAAGGGAAAGGAATCTTCTAAATTAGAAGAAGAAAAATTAATTCTAAATTAGTAGCCTAATTATAACAAGTCTAACTAAGGCAATATATAAATATGGTAACTACAATTATTGTACAATCTTCAAGATTTCTAACACTCCCCCTCAAGTTGGATGGTAAATATTGATAGTTTTCAACTTGCAAATGAAATCTTCGAAATTTTGTTGAGTTAGTCATTTGGTGAGTATAAATGTGATTTGTTCTTTAGTGTTAACATAGGTCATGGAGATGATTCCATCTTCAACATTTTCTTTGATAAAATGTTTGTCTACTTTTTACATGTTTAGTCCTATCAACTTGAACTGGATTAAGAGAAATATTGATGGCAGTCTTATTATCACAATAATGATCGGAAGTTTTACCATTACTTGTAGTTCTTCCAGGAGTTTCTTTAACCACAATCATTCATATATCCATTAAGCAACTGCTCTAAACTCAGCCCAGCGCTGCTTTTTGCCACTACACTTTGTTTTACTCCTTCAAGTAACCAAGTTTTTTCCCATGCAAAGGTACAATAACCTGTAATGGATCTTCTATCATTTGTTGAACCTGCCCAATTTTCATATGTGAATACTTCAACTTTCTTCCTTTCATTCTTATTGAAGTATAGTCATTTTCCAAATGGGCCTTTGAGATATCTTAAAATTCAGTATACTGCTTACATATGGATTTCCTTTGGACTATGCATATTTTGGCTTACCACATTTACTGTAAAGGAAATGTCAGGTCTAGTATGAGATAGGTAGATTAATTTTTCGATAAGTTGTCGATATCCGTCCTTCTCAACTGGATTTGAATATCTCATGTTTTCCTTCCTGCTTCCATTGGTGTGTTGCTTGACTTATATCCAAGTTTGCTCGTTTCTATTAATAGATCATGGATATAATTTCATTGTGAAACACTAATACCCCTTTTGGATCTTGCCACTTTCATTCCTAAGATACCGCATTTAACCTAGGTCTTTTACTTCAAATTCAGTTGCTAGACTTCTCTTGAGTCTTTCTATCTCCCCTGTATTTTCTCTCATTAGAATTATATCATTGACGTAAACAATCAAGATGGTCTTTGTCCCATGTTTTGATTGTTGGAAGAACATTGTGTAATCTAATTGTAATTACTAATAATCTTGACCATTCAACACTTTCGCAAATCTGTCAAACCATACTCTAGGTGACTACTTTAGACCATACAAAGATTTCTTGAGTTTACATACCCTATTTTTCTCATTACAATTCCCAAAACCTAGTGGTAGTGTCATGAAAACTTTCTCTTCCAATTCCCCATCAAGGAATACATTTTTAATGTCCACTTGTTGAAGAGACCAATCTAGGTTAGCTGCCAAAGACAATATAACTCTAATGGTATTCAACTTTGCCACTAGTAAAAACGTCTCGGTGTAATCAATGCCATATGTTTGTGTATATTCTTTTGGATCCAAGCGAGCTTTATATCATTCTATGGCTCCATCAGCTTTATACTTCACATTAAATACCCACTTGCAACCTATGAATTTCTTTCATCTCGGTAAATCCATCGCCTCCTATGTTTCATTTTTTTCCAATGCTTAAATTTCTTCCATCATTACTTCTCTCAATTTAGGAGTATATTCAAAGCTATCTGAATATTCCTTGGAATCTCTATACTGTCAAGGATAAATGTAAAAGTACAAAACCTTGTATATAGTGTATTATAATATACGAATTTTGAAATAGGGTAGAGACTACATGATCGAGTGTGTCTTCTAAGTGCAATTGGTAGATTGATATCTGGGAAATCTGTCTCAAGGAAACCTAAAGCTATCATCGATTCCAATTCATTTGGTGTTTCAGGTGTGAGGTCTCCCGTACTTTGATTTTGGCTTTTTATAAGTAAACTAACATCTCCGTGTCATTTTGTTTTTCTAAGTCTCCTTTTGAATTCAAATTCTCCTCTATATATGGCATATTAGAGCTGGGTGGTATGACAAGTTCAATGTTTGGAGTAGGAATGGAAGACATGTCAAAGTCTAAGAACATATTTTTACTCAAATTCTTCCCCTGAAGAGAGGGCTTTTGGTAGTCGAGTGTCATTTCGAAGAATGTAACATCAAGACTATATTTTCTTTATTAATGAGTCATAACATTTGTAGCCCTTTTGAGTAGGTGAGTATCCAATGATTACACATTTGATTGCTCGATGATCAAGTTTACTTCAATGGTGGGGATGAATGTGAACAAAAGAGGTGTAACCGAACATCTTAAGGGGTATGTTTGAGGTCGGACAAGAGTTTGGAAAGGAACTCTGAAATCTTTGGATGGGTGATTCAAAGTAAAGATGATGACTAGGCATTCGATTGATTAGATAGGTTGATGTCAGAATAACATTTCCCTAGAACATTTTTGGCATATTAGTAGTGAACATTAGGTTACACGCTACTTCAATTTTTGCGTTCAGCAATCCCATTTTGCTGGGAAGTGTCAACACATGAATTTTGGTTAATTATGCCATGTTTTTGTAGATGATCTTGTAGAGTGGTACTGAAGTATTTTGTCACATTGTCAGTCCATAAGATTTGAATTGTTGTTTGGAATTGTGTTTGAATCATTTGGTGGAAGTTGATGAATACAGATCACACATCAGATTTTCCTTTAGTAGACAAATCTAACAAACCCTGGTATGATCGTCTATAAACGTGACCAACCATTTTGTGTGAGTTTGGTTAGAAATACGGAAAGGGCCCCATAAGTCACTTTGAATCATCATGAATGGTTTTGATGGTTTATATATAGATTTTTTAAATTTAGTGCACTGGTGCTTCGTAGGTTCACATAATTCACGTGGGAAATCAACGACTATTTTATTCAAGAAATTGGAAGGAAATATATGTATTAAATATTGTAAATTAGGGTGACACATTCTATAATGCCATAATAGAATATCACTATCCCTAGTGACAAACATAAAATCACAAATTTCAGTTTAACAATGTTTACCCACATCAGTGTCGCCAAAGTAATACGGTCCCTCACACTCTATAGTACTACCATTCGTCTTTCCTGATGATAGGTCTTGAAATACACAATGAGAAGGGAAAAAATTAGCAAAGCAATTAGAGTTTTTTATTATTTGGCTCATCGACGATAGATTACAAGACAAGTCTGGGACATGGAAGACGGATTTTAGAGTAATAAACTCAGAGATATGAATACTCCTTTTCCAGAAACGGATGAAAGTGATCATTCTGCGATCTTAACTTTGATATTGTCTGCATAGGATAAATAAGGAGAATAAATTGTAAAAGTATGTCATATAATTGGAAGCACCAGAGTCAATAATCCAATGTGTTATGATTTGATGAGACGTTTAATACTTTTAGAAAACTACATTTATGGGCTAGTGTGCTTGAAAGGTCGTGTGTGGAGACTGGATCGATGTCTGAAGGTTGGAGAAGATTAGATAGAGTTGTTCTATTTGCTTAGTATTAAATGCTCCATACTTCGATTCCTTGGATTTTCCAGTTTGATCAACCAAAACTTGATAGCTACGATTTTTAATATTTTGTCTTGGTTTCCCGTCAATTGGCTTGCCATGTATATCCAAATAAATGTCTTCTTTGTTTCCTGGTTTACAGTAGTGTTCGCACTAAGGTCGTCCCTTTTGTTGTTTTTTGCCCGACCCATGTGTTGCTCCTTTTGATAATAAGCCTATCATTCCAAGCCCAATTCCAATGGGCCCAATATTTGAAGATGTAGTAGGTCCAAATTGACAAGACATGGGCTACCCAAATCGTGATGACCCGAGCCCAAAATTAGACACACCATTCGGTCCAAATTGAGAAGACCAGCATTTGGCCCAAAATTGAGGAGAGGACGTATTTCCGATTCCTTTTCCCAGAAGTGCCGACATCTTTAAATCTCCAATGTCAACTATACCATCCTTCATCATCACTTTCTGTCGGCTTTCGTCACTTCTTACTTCGGCGAACACCTCCAGTGTTGAAGGCAATGGCTTTCGGCCTAAGATTCTTCCTCGATCATCATTTAGGCTGCAATTGAGGCCGGCCAAGAACTCGTAAACCCGCTCGTTTTCGAGTCTTTTCCTGTACTTGACGCTGTCGTCGGGACACTCCCACTCCTCTTCATAACTGAGATCAAGTTCCTGCCAAAGTCATTTCCAAGTAATAATTTGTAACTTCTCTCTCCCCATCTTTGATCTGCCATAGCCTGGTTTTGATTTTGAAAATTTGGGAGGAGTTTTCCGAGTCATAGTACATTTCTTTAACGACATCCCAGACGTCCTTCGCAGCTGGGAGGAAAAGTTAGATGGCATCATCAAATTCATCAACCATGTTGTGACCATGGAGTTTTCAGATTGCCATTTTAGTAGAGGGGGCCTCGTCGGTTGGCTTCTTCATCTCTCCGGTTAGGTAACCCAACTTTCCTTTGCCGTCGATTACCAATTTTATTAATTGAGTCCATTCTCTGAAGTTTCTCCTATTCAGTTTCTCAACTGTGAGTTGAAAGGAAGAGTTTTCTATTCCAGTTGAGCCCATTGTAGGGGTGATTTCTGCCTCACTCTGAGAGGACCCAGAAGTCATAGAACTTTTACTGTTGACGAGGACTTCCGTCATCGATTGTTAGGCTTTAGAGAGCCTGCTCTGATACCATGAAAGAAGAAATAGTTTCTATATTTCTGTGTGTGTTTTAGCAAAACTAAAGCCCTCAATTTATAATAGAATGGGGAAAGAGAAAAAAGGAAAAGGAATCTCCTAAATTAGGGGAAGAAAAATTAATCCTAAATTAGTAGCCTAATTATAGCAAGTCTAACTAAGGCAATATGTAGATACAATAACTACAATAAGTGTACAATCTTCAAGATTTCTAACACAAATTTTTAAGTTGACATCCTTCTCAAATTTTGTAGCACGTTATTTCCTTAAAAGCTTCAGTCGAGGAAATTAATGATCTGAATACGGAGGCAATAATTAATATATGGTAACTTTCATAATTGACTACTAGTATGTTAAAACACAATTTTCGAAAATTTGAGGTTATAAAAAAAAGGTTGAACCCCAACCTTGGGGGCCCCCCACCGACCCTGCCCTGAAAAGAAGAAATAGTTTCTATATTTCCGTGTGTGTTTTAGCAAAACTAAAGCCCTCAATTTATAATAGAATGGGGAAAGAGAAAAAAAAAAAAAGGAATCTCCTAAATTAGGAGAAGAAAAATTAATCCTAAATTAGTAGCCTAATTATAGCAAGTCTAACTAAGGCAATATGTAGATACAATAACTACAACAAGTGTACAATCTTCAAGATTTCTAACACAAATTTTTAAGTTGAATTCCTTCTCAAATTTTGTAGCGCGTTATTTCCTTAAAAGCTTCAGTCGAGGAAATGAATGATCTGAATACGGAGGCAATAATTAATATATGGTAACTTTCATAATTGACTACTAGTATGTTAAAACACAATTTTCGAAAATTTGAGGTTATAGTTTATACCAGTCACAGCGAAGAAGATCTTTCTATTGAAGTTGCTCATGCCTTGTAGTTTGGACTTCGGATTTGTTTTCTGTTACCAAAACGGAAACCGACTTTCATATCTTGTGTATGATGACGAAAATTGGTCTGCTTTTCACGACCCGAGTTCTGCATCACAGGTCTATTTCGTTTCTTGAAGATGACTACTACAGAAGAAAAAAAAATTGTTGGAGAGTTGTATCTTCTATCTAATATTTGACGGTGTGTTACAGTTGTTTTCCATTATGTCATTCTCTCCTACAGATACTGATTATGGTGTGGAACGCAACTGAGTTTCATACTAACAGCTTTCCAATATTTAATCAAGCCACAATAATTTCCATCAATTTACTGCATTTTTCGCTTACAAAGTCAATTCCAAGTGTGAACAAACAAGATTTATTGATTGCAAAAACACAGAAATAAAATTTCTTCACCAACTAGTTTTTTTGGGAGGAGTCAGACAGAAATTGGAAGTAGAATATCAGAAATTGTGTAATAAAGGAAAATTCTAGATTATATGGAACTTCATGATAGACATATTTTTTCAGTTTTAAATCCTATCATTTTGCCAAAAGATAAAATTATTCTAATTATTTCACTGTTACTTGCAGTCACAAACTAAATATTCGTGTTTCAATTTTCAGTTTTGAGTTTTGAATTCATTTTGAGTTTTGTGTTTTGAGTGTGTGTTTTGAAAGTATTGAAAACACGTTCTTTTTGTCATTTTGAAAAATTGTATCTTAAAACATAAAAATGAAAAAGGTGTTTACTTGAAAATTTTGAGAACATTTTTATACTATTTTC
>CAIGRP010049590.1:0-19899 GCA_903798385.1 Fraxinus cuspidata
CTCTTTCTGATGGGGTAAATTAGTCCACATAAATTATATATTAGGTTAAATTGAAAGACTGTTTTTGCATAGAATAGCACGAAATTCTTCTTCTTTCTTTAATCCTAAAAAAAGCTAATTTGAATTGTTTAAAAGGAAATTATATGTCTATTTTCTTTATTAGAGTTCATACAAAAATAGGTCACAGCGAAATCCCAATTTTAATTATACATACAATAGTACTAAACAAATCAATAAAATGATATGTTCTATAAATAGCGCGACAAATTTTAATGGTAAAATCATTTAGAGGTGGACATTTTGATCGAATTGGATCGGAACCGATTTCAATCTAGTTCGGAATAAATTAGGAATCGAATTCGAAAATCGAGAATAGATCGGATTCCGTGCGAATTTTTATTTTTAAATCGAAATTGTGGGTAATTGACTTTGGAATTGTCTTTTTTATTTTTTACAATTTATTCACCATAATTCAATGTTCCAACGGGATGCAGAGGAGACAATGAGATGGAAAGTTGAGATTACGGTTAAAATATGTTTAGAGAAGTTAATGTATGTTGTTTTTAGTAGCTCTAAAATTTGGTTTGTTAAAAGTAATTTGGTATTTATNTTTTATTTTTTACAATTTATTCACCATAATTCAATGTTCCAACGGGATGCAGAGGAGACAATGAGATGGAAAGTTGAGATTACGGTTAAAATATGTTTAGAGAAGTTAATGTATGTTGTTTTTAGTATCTCTAAAATTTGGTTTGTTAAAAGTAATTTGGTATTTATGTTGTGCTATATATTGGATACTATTATGCTATATATATCACATGCTATTTGATGACATATTTTATTTTTTTAAATTTCTGGTAGGCATTGAAAAGATAATTTCAAATAACATATTTTATTTCTTTTATTTCTGGTAGATATTGAAAAGTAATTTAAAATGTCAACTCACATTTTAAAAAAATGTTATGGGTATAATCAAATCCAACTTGGTGGTATATTTTACTTGTTCTATTTCAACTAGATATTGGAAAAAAAAATTATATTGCCAGCTCACAATTATTGAACGGTTCACAAATTGAGCCTCCAATTTGAAAACCACAATCTCAAACACAATCTATATGCCAAAAGTAAGAACCCAAAACCTGTAAATTTTCTACAAAGCAGAGATCGACGGATTCTATCCACATGTCCTCCAAATGCGATCGATATGAAAGGTTTGGGACTATTTCTGCAAAAACGAAATGTTTAAATATAGTCCGCGAGAAACTAAAAGGTTTGGACCCCAACTGAAATTCTCCCTATTATATATCAAATTAATCACTATTCCTATATTACCAAGAGCAACCACAAACCAATCAAAGAATATCGAAAGCAAAAACATCGAAATTAAAGTGGTTTACTTCCAATTCAAGAGTTACATCCATTCAATGCCGCTGTAACACTTCACTATTTCAAAATTTGAAGCAATTTTCTCATTATGTCAAATAACAAAAGAATAAACCATTCCATGCAATGATTCTTGCACAGCAGTATAAACCAATCTAACAAATTTTCCCACTTGAGTAAAATGTAAAATCTATGCTACAATTAGGCTAACTGCACTGAACTTATCCTCGGCTTCTGTACGCAATCTTCTTTGTAAAGCAAGCGTCTCTTCTGCAAACCATACCCCTGGTACTGGTAGATGAGGCTCTGTAGGCTATGCCTTAGACATGAAATATCATAAATCTCAAGAAATCTCAAGTCGGTCTCCCTCGATTTTGTGCCAGCGAAGTTCTTGTACTCGTCCAAAATTGAAGACAAACACCAGTTCTGCAACTTCCTTAAGCAACCCACAAGACACCCTGTCCGATGCTGCAAGTTGAAAACATGAGATCACTATAGGAGCAGCTATGGCCACTCAGAAGATGAAAAAAGCACACAAGGTTAAGATCAGTGATTCAACTTTTTATATTATATTTTAATATGGATACTTTACTGTTTGTGAAGCTTTAAAAACAGTTAAAATTTAATTTTAATTAACCTTATGTTTCCAACCACTTTTGAATACTCGATTTTTTTCTCCTTTTTAATAAAAAAATTCCTCTAACCTTAGAAAGCTTACTTATAAGTAATCTTTTTAGGCTTAGCCAGCCATGCTTTTATTACACAGGCGCTATCTATCAGTCAAGCCAGGACATTGATCACTCTCAAATTAGATATGCAATCCACACTCGAATTGTGCCCTATTTCAAGAACAATCAAGTAGAAGAGCCATTGAAATGCCATCATTTGAGGATCAAGATCTAACTTGATCAATATATCAGTCAAATATTTCTTAGTCATCAATAGGCTAAACATTGATTATATAAAGTTTCGATTTAAAAAAGGAAAACAGTTCGACCAACTAAGAGTTTTCGTTACATGCCAAAGATAGTACATTTAAAGATAAAACATTTTCATCCGATTAATTTTCTCTGCAGTTCGAATGATTTTAGAATCTTTATGGCCTGCATTTTTGTTCGATAAATGAAGCCCAAAAAACACAAAACTTGGTATGCTAAAAGACAAAGATATTCATTTATCTAGCTGGTACAAACCCTAAAGACAAACATGATGAAGCATAAATCAAATTTCGAACACACATAAAGTCAGATGATTGATTATTCTAGACTATAAAAAGATAATTTTAAGAAATATTGCAGAATATACCTTTCCACGTCTGCAGTGGATGAGTACTGGATGATTTCTCACATCTAAAAAATGAAAAAATAAAAAATTCAGAAATTAGTGAAGAACTTATATCCCTGTGTGTTCGGAAACATATAAAAAATATCCATGTATACCAATTAAAACTTTTAAAGCTTCTGTAATAGTACTCCTTGGAATGGCTGATGGCTTCTGAAAGCATACAAGTCTTAAAGTCAGAAAATTGACGAGGCAAATGAAAAATAACAAAGATTACACGCATCTGTTTTGAGAGTGGTTTGATTAACAAAAATCAATATCTGATTTCGAGTGCCCTTCAAGAAGTACAATATCCCGCCCAAATTGCTCACACTTCATGTAATCACACTTCCAAATCATGGGACCTTAAGAAAGAAGTTACTTGGGGGCTAAAATTAACTTCAAACAAAAACGTTCGAACCATTAAAGAGAAACAAATAACATTATCCTTCCATATACAGCCTGAAGACAGTAAATTAAATAAAACCAGGGTTTTGAACACCTTTACTCGTGAAATATGATAAGCCACACATCAAAATCCAAACAACGTGGCGTTGAATGCCTAATTTAGCAATCAACACATTGATGGGCTTCATTCATTAGGATAATTTAGTTCACTCTACAGTAGGCAGCACTAGCCGTGGATAATATAATGAACAATATTTTAGCTTTTACTTTCCATTTTTAATGGCGTCCATTACAACTGAATCCACTGCATCTCCACATTAAATTACCAAACATGAAAGCCTAAACATACAAGAATATGCTAAGATTGTAATTTATAATCTATATATGTAAACTAACAATTTAAGTGAAAAAAAAGGGAGAGAGGAAAAATACATAACAAACATACCTTGGTGCCATCAATTCCAAATTGGAAGAGCTTAACTTTATTGGATTGAAGAAATTGCCAGTTCTCTTCTGGGTATGGTTCAGGACACAAATATCTGCAAAGCCCATAAAAACTTAATAACTTCCACACTCAATTCAAAATCCAACCCACAAATTGAAGAACATAAAATAATTATGATAATAATGACCGTAACAATAATTAAAAAAACATTGTCTAACATGATGGAACGAAGTTTGAGGGAACGAAGAAAAGGAAAATTGGACGGCTGCGGGAAGCCCGAACGGTAAACGGTGTTATCTTCCACCGTCGAAAAATTTGCTGGCGGCAATAATAAGGCGCCGGCGTTTGGCGGTGTCAATGTCGGTTCACCTTCTTCTCCTTCAAGTATTACACCCATCCAATTAAACAAAAAATCTCTTTCGTTTTCTTGTTCTTGGTTGATTTGGGGTTTTCTCGAAATCAATACATTGCCATAATATATCACGAACAAATAGAAGAAGAAAATGTTCGAGAAAAACAGGGAGTCGTGAACAAACTTCGAAGGTAGTTAGGAGTCTAATCTATTAAAAATTTAATTTATTTCCCTGTTCTTTTATTGTTGAGATATTTCTATAAATTGCATGGATGTTCTTCATCTATGATTGCTGTACTAAATTGATCTTTATATTTTCACGTTCTTTACGACATTCTCTTCTCCCTTCATTTTAACCCCTAACATGACGAGCATTGCACGAAAAATTTGGTGGTCGCAATATAAAATAATTTGAGTAAAATGAAAAAAAAAAAGGACAGCCGGCCGCCCCTACTTCTCCATCCTCGCTCTACCCTCTCTCACTCCGTCTTCTTAGCTCCTTCCTCAATCCTCGTACCTAGTCCCTCTTTTGATTCCACCATATCGATTTTATAATAAAAGTTACAAAATTATTGTTTTTTTGTTAATGAGTGGTAAAAAACTTATAAAGAAATATGAAAAGTGATTTTTATTTATTTATTATTTTTTTTTTTTTGTAAAATGTATGATTGAAAATGAGGGTACGAGAAGTGATTCTTAAATAATCAAATTTAAAAAGGGTTAAATGTGTTGATTTGCACTTAAGCATGAGATATTTGGTGGGAGCGGGATGGAAAGCCAATTGTTTCGTTTTCTTATTTATTTTTATTTTTATTTTTTTTATTTTATTTAGTTTTTTAGTTAATTGATAATAAGGTTATAAGGGTGGCGTGGTGATTTAGTTGACAAAAACCATCAATGGGGGGTTAAGTTGCAACAATTTTGAAAGGTCGAGATACAATAGTTAATTGATGAACGCTTTGCTGCAACATAAATAAGCCCCTGTGTTGAGCCTCATTTTTTACAAAAATGAATTTTGTATTACTGATTTTTTAGAGAGTACAAACACACACTTTTAAAAGATAATTATATTATATTTTTAATCTTATATAAATACACTTAAACAGACATATATAAAATTAAATAAAACTATATCGTTCTAAATTCATTTACTAGTATTTATTTTTATGTTCTTTTAGAATTTGTATGTAACTAAAACTCTAATAATCATAAAATATCATTTTCAACTAAAATCACAAAACCCTATTAATCATAAAATATTTTCAACTGAAATCAAAATAACTTATCCTTATGTAGTACTGAAATGTTGAAACTCCATGTTTAAATTGGAAGTGGTTGAAATTTGTTGACATATACATATGTTCCCAAAGGTCAAGCCACTTCGACCACCTTATCGACAATAACAAATTCTTTTTGTATTTCAGATTAATGGTTTCCGAGGTATTTGATGACCCCTTTTTTGGACTTGCCTTGTTTTCAATACTATTAGATAAAATACATGAAAACATAGCAATATATGAAAAGAATTTGAAAATACTACAAAAATTTACGTACAATAAAGTCTAAAGCTCAACTCGACCTGACAATTTCACTTTGTTTTCCACCTCTACAACTAATTTTCAGATCTCTGCAAATTGTAGCAGATTGCGCAATTCCATGGTGAATGGTAGAGAAGGAGATGAGGTCGTCTCATTGGTGCCGCCTATTGGCTGGACGTCTGTCCGCACGGACACCCAACCAATAGGGGGCGCATGGAGAGTTTTAATATTCGATCAAGGCCACGTGGCCTTGATCAAATATGAGAACTCCTTCACTTAGAGTTTTGCTATTCTTCCAAGGCCATGTGGGCCCTGGACGAACAAGTAGGGGGCGCCACATGCACCCCCTAGAGAGACAGATCCACCAACCTTCTAGGAAAACTCCCTCACTTAGAGTTTTGTTATTCGTCCATGGCCACATGGGCATTGGAAGAACAAGGGGCGCATATAGCGCTCCCTATTGGATGGGTGTCGTCCCCTCGCAAAACTCCTTCACTTATAGCATGTTGAAGCATCGCTTCCACAACCACGTGCTGATTGAGGACCAGATGCTCACGCGCGACACCATTTTTGTGGGCAATAATTGCACCGTGGAACCCTTCCCTCTCCATTGCAAGCTATGGAGACCACGTGCCTATGATGACAATTGATTAACACAATTGTCCATGACAAATAATCTGTTATGATGAGGTCACCTGTCAAGCATTAAGAAGGCCTCGTCCACCTATAAATACTTGGCTCGCTCGCTTGCTCTCTCTCTCTCTCTCATTTAAAGGTAATTCAAACTTCAATAAGTTTACTCTTGTGCAAGTGTAAGCTAAACCTAATACCCATATTTTCGTCCATTATATTTATCCCACACCTCAATATCCTTCACCATCCCACTCTTGATCATGCGAAAGTTGCAATCTGTTGGAACTGCAATCTTGTGCAATCTAATGCGATGTCCAAGTGTGAAAGTAATAAACACATAGACGTAAAGGGAGTTGAAACCTGTTGATAACTAGGTCTAATCAAATTTAGAGGTTAATAGTAACCACTTATTATTAAAAAGTAAATTTTTTTTGAGTAATTCAAGAATTTAATTGCAGCAAAATGAGAGATCATACCATCCATGATCCATCCCTCGTCAAATTCCAACAATACTCTTGATTTGTGTGCTGCTGCTTACTACTAGGCGGAGGCAGTCCACACAACGTGCGTGCTGCATTCTAGTAGCCCCATCTGTCATAGTAAATGTAGGCTCTAAGTGCTCTCACATTTGAAATTTCATAGGAGTTGATTTAGCAAGAGAATAGCTAAAATTATAGATTATATGTTTGATATAAAGGATTAAACATTAGAAATTATTAAAATAGAAAATAAATTAAAATCACAGACAATATACTATTCAATACACAATGAATGAATTTACGCACGAATGAAAGAGTATATTTTGCTTTTTTCGTTTAAACTACCTCAACTCCACAAAATTAACCAATCCCAATCTCATTTTTTTTATTAAATAATAGTTTATAATCAAATAATGTTTTCTATGCCAGATGACAAATTCAATTAAATAACTATATCTTCTTACATTTAAATAAATCTAAGGGTCCGTTTGATTATAAAAATGGAATTTGAGTGGAAAGAAAATAAATTTCAGTTAATTGAATTACCTAAAATATGTTTTATTGAGAATTTTCAATTAATTGTGTTTGATTGGTATAATTTTTCACTTGAAAAATATTGAAATTTTGAATCTTTTGATGTTCGTTTGTCTTCGTTTTTCATGAAAATTGTCCATTAAAAGGATAAAATTTGTTTCAATGCCAACAAAAAATAAAAAAAAAATGCCTAGAAAAGCTTTTTCCACCAAACTCATAGGAAAATTTTTTTCTCAAAAACCAAGAAAAAGTGGAAAATCAATTTCATGGAAAATTTAGACCCTACTTGATATGCCAAAATTTTCCATGAAAGATGGAAATCATCCCACATTTCCCATTTTTTAGCTTGTTTGATAGAAAAAATTTTCTTGAAAATTCTTTTTCTCACTTGGCCTTACGTGACCCTTAATTCCACAAAATTGAGGAATTGAAATTTCCATGATTAAGTTAGTTTTTTCTTTACTTGGCAAGGGAGAAAACATTATTTACACTATTCAATTTTTAAATCATAATGTTTCTTTACACTATTCAATTTTAAATTTCAACATTTTTCAAGTGAAAAATCATATCAATCAAACACAATTTTCAGTAAAAAAAAGTTCTAGGTAATTCAATTCTATGAAATTCATCTTCTTCCCACTCAAATTTCATTCTTGTAATCAAACGAACCCTTATATAAAAAAGTGGAAATGAATTTTAATTTCTATCTTCCATGGAAAAGAAAGAGTAATCAAACATATTCTAACATTGAATGACACATAATTACCACATAAATTATTGTTAAGCGTCATTAGGATAGGTAATGGTACTCTTCTCTATTAGACTCATTCTTTTTATTTTAGGGAATCAATCCTAATCTTGTTTTTAATTAAACATTAGCTAATAGGCTTTTTGTGATAGTCAAACAGTTGCCCGGCCAGTTATGTTTTTGTTTGGCTTCTATTATCTAAAACTTATTATTATTATTTTTTTAATCACGTATTTTTTTGGCCTATAATTTTCATTAATTTTTTATCTATTTATATTTCGTTAATTTTTATCAAAGTGATATAAATTTGAGGTCAACTAACTGACAGATGATAGGAATCAACAGTCAGCACCACCCACTCTAATTAAAAACCTTCCATCAGCAATAACTAACGCCACCTCAGCAAATGCATAAACCCAACCCCCACACTCCACTCATATATAAACCAACCCCTATCTCTCCACTCTTCACTCTCAGTTCTCACTTCTATTCCTTCTCTGAAGTGAGAAGCAGAAGCAGAGTTCACAAAGACTGCTAGAGCAAATCAAGATTTGAAAATGTCTTGGAACTCTTTTAACTCTGGTGTCCAAATGCACAATTTTCCCTGCACAAAAATCCAATTTGGGTGACCTCAAACTTTCAGTTTCAGACCTTCCAATGCTATCTTGTCACTACATTCAGAAAGGGGCTTTGTTTACTCGCCCCACATTTCCAATTTCTGAACTCGTTGCTCTCCTCAAAACCACCCTCTCACAGACATTGACTCATTTTCCGCCGCTTGCGGGTCGACTCACCACCGACTCCTGGGGATATGTTTACATTACCTGTAATGACGCTGGAGTAGATTTTATCCAAGCAAGTGGGACCCACATTCACTTGAGGGATATTTTGGGCTCCATTGATGTGCCTCAAGAAGTTAATGGGTTCTTTGCTTTTGACCAAAAGGTTAGTTATGAAGGCCATTTCAGCCCTATTCTTGCTGTAAAGGTCACGGAATTGGCCGATGGTGTTTTCATTGGCTGCGACGTGAATCACGCTGTTACAGATGGAACTTCCTTCTGGAATTTCTTTAACACTTTTGCTGCGTTAAGTAGAGGCGACGAAAGGATTTCAAGGACGCCGGACTTCTGTCGGGACTCTGTTTTGATTTCTACAGCGGTGCTGAAACTCCCCGCCGGCTGCCCCAAGGTTAGTTTCTCCGTTGATGCGCCGTTAAGAGAGAGAATTTTCAGTTTTAGCAGAGAATCAATTCAGAAGCTGAAATCCACAGCCAATAATCAGAAATCGGAATTAAACATTGTAGAATTGACGGGCAAGCAGAGTAACGACCCGATAAAATTTCCTGACGAAAAGTTGACACAGTTTACTTGGCGCAGAAACACCATTTCCAGGGAATCAAGTAACAAAAATCCAACTGCCGAGATTTCATCATTTCAATCACTATGTGCCCTGTTATGGCGCGGCATCACTCGAGCGAGAAAATTTCCGTCCTCCAAAACGACAACGTTCCGGATGGCAGTGAATTGTCGGCACCGGCTCGAGCCGAAGCTGGATGCCCTATACTTTGGCAACGCGATTCAGAGTATTCCGACATACGCTCCAGCAGGCGACGTGTTAGCTAAAGATTTGCGTTGGTGCGCCGAGCAATTGAACAAAAACGTGTTGAGCTACGATAACACAACGGTAAGAAATCACATCGCGAAGTGGGAGCAGAAGCCACGATGCTTCCCGTTGGGGAATTTCGATGGTGCGATGATCACAATGGGAAGCTCTCCAAGGTTTCCAATGTACGAAAATGATTTCGGGTGGGGCAAACCCATGGCGATTCGGAGCGGGCGGGCGAACAAATTTGATGGCAAGATTTCTGCATTTCCAGGTCGCAATGGTGGTGGAAGCGTTGATTTAGAAGTGGTTTTGGCACCAAAGACCATGGCAGCCTTAGAATCCGACCCTGAGTTCATGGAGTATGTCTCGAAATATAGAACTTCCTTTGCTTCTTGAAATCCACCAGAAATAAATGGTTTGTTTGTGTCCTATCATCAATGAAAAAACAACCGAACCAAAATTATAATAGACAAACTATTAATTTTAAATTTTAATCTCCATTAACATTTCAATTTTGAATCGACCAAACCTGTTTTGAAACAGTTTTATTTTGATTTCGATAGTTAAAAATCATTTGAAATCAAATCGAACCATTTTACATGATTAACTAAGAATGGTGTGAGAAATTTTCACACGAAGAATGGTTTAACATGTGACAGTGATTTTCAACCTTTCTTGGGAACCATTTTTCATAGCTTTGGTCTACTTTTGACCCACTCCAACAAAAGGGCTGGTGAGCGTCCACTTGATCCATTAAACTATCAATTATGTTATATGTACAAATTTTTTTGACAGAAAATTTTAATATACGACACTTGGCATGATAGCATTGGAAGACGAAAAAAAACACGCAATTCAAATTTGGCCATGTCAGCTTCTATATCAATTTTGTCAAAAAAATTTCTGTACTTGGAGCTTTATTGTTAAACTATTGTTTGGAAACCTCGTGAACACGCTTGATGGGATCATGTCTAAAAAATAGTTGGGAAATATTATGGGGAAAAAAAATCATAACTAACATACTTTAAGAGTTTATTTTTAAAATATCAAAATTGTAGATTTTTTTCAAAAATCAAGTCAAATATTTATGTTACCATTTCAAAAAATTTATAAAAATATATTAATTTATATAAGAGAATAACGTGACTTAATTTGAGAGTTATTAAGAGATAATTGAGGATATTATCTTTCATCTTATTACCATATTTTTCAGTCACAATGCATTGATTATATCTCTCCACAATTTGCAAGCTTCATTTTTAACGTGTTAATATGACTGTCACCTATTATGTTGTGTATTTGTGACTTATAAGGTTACGTGATTGTGATTGTCACAAATTAGTGACATTCTTTTGTCTGGCATATCACATATAATACGTTTTATAGTTTCAAGTTAGAATTTACAATTTAAGATTGTGACAAAAGAACATGTCTCTGAAAACTGTGACTTAGTACGAAAATTGTGACTTGATTTCAAAGGAGAAAGCTTTATTTAAGGCATCAAAAAGGAAAATATTGAATCTGATTGCAAAATATCCATTAACTGACTAAAGGATTTTCTCTCTAGATGTTTTACGGTTTTGAAATCAGATAATGATTCAAATTAACCTTCAAATTTGGTATTAATTTGATAATGCACACTTACTATACTTATAATATTTGGTAAATAATTTTAAATATAGTAAAATATATATTTTATATTATAATAATAATAATATATTTAACGCCTGAATTTTGAATAAATTTTGTAATTACGTGATTAATGAGAATGAAATCTTAAAATCGTGTTTTCCTAATTTTCTCAAAAATTATCTATACAATGTGTTTACTATTGTTTTTGACAATCACAATGACAAATGTTACAAGTGATGGGATCGATGGTAGCAATAGTGTAACACTGCATATTACAAATAGTAGTGACGAACACGATTACGATATAAGTATGCGATAAAATGTAACACACTATATTACAAGGGATAGCAATGGTGGTGTTGAAAATATGGTGGTGAAACGCATGTAATACAATAATAAAATAGGTAACATATTGTGTTACAAAAATTTGTTGTAAAAAAAAAAAAAACTTAGAAATAAAAATTTAAGAAGAGTATTTTGAGAGTAAAAAAAAGTTTTTAAGTATGAAATTAGTAAAGTTTTCAAGGTTATTTGTGAATTGTTCCCTTGATTCAATAGTTAGGACTTGCATCTACTCGTTGTAACAAATTTTGGATGTCCTTCATTTTTTATTTGACGAATAAATAATTTATATAATTACATTAGTACATTGACGAAGGGACAAATGTTGCAAGACATCATGTTTAAACATGTCAGTTTATTATGTACCTATGTATTGTTGTCACATGTCGCTTCAATCGTAGATAAGAACATGTCATGCACAACTCGCTAATATTGAAAGCTTGAACATTTTTAAACTAAATTATTGCATCACATAATAGTTGGTAATACATTCAGCAGAGAAAATTTACATAAGATTTTATTTTTGGGGAAGAAAATTAAATAATATGGAAGAAGGAAATAAAGAAAAAGAGTAATGCTATTCATCTAGATTTTTCAGAGCATTATTCAAGGAAAAAAATAATAACACAGACCGTTATACTCTTAAATTTGATATGAAGAACAAATTACATAAAACTCCTCAGAGATATCCCTCTTTTTTCAATAATTTCCGAAATCGCCATTGAAGATTCGAAGTTTACTTTCATAACAGATTCCTCAGGTCAGCTAAAAGTAAATATAAATTTCCAATTTTGCCCCTAAAAATATATTATATTTAAACTATGTTTTCCTTTTTCTTGTTTTTTAAAATATACATTTAGATAAAACCATTTTAGTTAATAACATAACATTATAAATCTAATTATAAAATGTATACATTAGTACACTGACGAAGGGACAAATGTTGCTATAAGATTTTTATTTCAAATAAAATTTACAAATAATTAACAGTTCAACATGTACAAATGATTTATAATAATTTAATAGAGCCAAATGAAGATTTTAATATCATTAGATATGATGTTTTTTTCAAATACAATTAATAATTAACAAATAAATACAAGTAAATGTTTCAGAACGATATAATAAAGGTAATTGAAATTTTTTTATACCAGTATAAATATTGTTATAATATTGACAAAATTATTAGTTATGATAGTATTTTTCGATTTTTCAAACTTTTTGAATTCTATTGAACCGTATACCTTGCCAGTACAAATTGGTTTTTGAAAAGTTGCCTCCAATTCAAAAGAGAAACGAATATTGTAAAGCTAATAAAAAATTTATTAAATATTTTACATTGCTTGATTTAGTAACATTTTTTCAAATATTTGTATTTTTTTTATACTTTTTACGTATATTAAGTTGAGAAAATTAAAGTAATATTATCATAATATTAAAAAATGTAAAAAATTTGGCATCAAAGTTTTATCTCATATTCGGTGGGGATTAAAATCAATTTCTTGTTAGATTTTGAAAAAAAAATGATGAAATGTGCGATCACCTGTCCCTCGTATTGACTCCCAATCCGTTTCTTTCCGTTCGGGACGGGGCCCAATAGAGAGGACAAGGTAGGAAATTTATGTTAGGAAGATGATGTCTTTCATCGTACCCCGCAAAGGTTTTCAAAATTTGATCTAATATAAATTGCATAGACTTTTCTATGTTTTGGTTTTGATAAAAGTTGAAATTGATAAAAGTTGAAATTTTAAGTAGGTTTTGATAAAAATGTATGATTAAAAAATTGATAAATATTATAAATTTTATAATTTACATGTGGTTAAAAATGAATTTGAGAAATAATAAATTTTGAAAAATGGAGCCAACTATGATTTTCACTGTAATTAGCTCAAATCGGCATCTTGCAACGAGTTGACCCCTCCAAGTCCATCTCGAGATTTGAACCCAAATCTTAGAGGGTGTTTGGTGGATATTAAGATTAAATTTTGATAGAAATTTTTGAAATATGTGGTTGATAAATTGTGGGACCCATGAAAGATGTGGTTAATATTAATTGTTAGACTTTGATTTGATTAAGATCAAATTTTAATCCGAACCAAACATTGCCTAATTTCCTCATCAATTAAATTCGTACTCCTCCCCATTTTGCGATGATGAATCCAAAGGTGAAGTTATAATTAGATTGCAACAGCCCCCAAGGCACATCTCCAAGTGGTAAAAAGGGAAGGTGGAAAAACTCCAGCTTTGCTTGAGGTTGCCGCGTCAAGGATTCGAATCCTGAAATATGGATTTGGCTCTTAAATAAGTGCAAGTGTAGAAGCAGCCTTCCACCCTGTACCCTTGGAAGCATAACCTGCGATTTACCTCCTTCATCAAGGTCCGGGGCAGGGCAGGTGGGACCGTCAAGGATGCGGCTCATTTTTATAATTAGATTGCAACAAGTTAAAGATAGTTTGTCAGAGAATGAGAAGAAAAGGGGGGGTTAATGAAGTTGAAGAATCTGGTAAAGTTTGTCTGCATAATCATCTCAGTTTCATTCGTTATTATGCAGATAATTTCAGTTGGAAAAATCTCCATGTCAAATGGCGCAACTGCTTCACTCAAAAGCAAATCAAACAAGAATTTCGTGGACGAGAAAATAAGCAAATTTGGAGATATTGCTATTAAAATGTTATCTGAAGATCTGGCATTCACTGTATTTTTACCTTCGGAAGAAGCATTTGAACGCGAATTGATATTGAATCCAACGGAGAGTTTGGCTGGTGAAAAGGTGAATGATACATATGCGATCCTGACTCGAATAGTCGGACTTTCAGCTGTACCGAGAACGATTTATTCCGCTGATTTACATTATGGCAAGGAGATTGTTAATAATTCGATATCGGCATTTAATTTGTACATATTAAAGGATTTGGATGGAATGCCGGTGGAAAATAGAGTCGCATCAGAACATATAGATTTGAAATTGGTGAATATATTAGTGCACGTTATGAATGGGGGTAATTATGGATTCTGAGTTTGAGGAATCATTGCAGCCTGATGATGATGATGAAGAAAATTGATTAATTTCAATATATCTGTTTGTACCAAATTACTGCTTCTATGTATCCTTTGTTTTTTTACTCTGTTAAACAGATCGATGAAATTTTAATTAATATTCTTTAAGAACATCCATGTCGATCAAGCAACTCCATTACTTCATCGTCCGAGCAGAGTTTGAGTGTGAATTCCACAGATCTGGCCCAAGCAAAGATCGTCACACATAAATAGAAGTGCAGAGTGTAAATTCCACAGATTCGGCCTAAGCAAAGATCGACACTAATAAAGAGAAGCCCGGAAGAGAAAACAAGACCCATGTAACTCCAATATGCTGACAGGTGAAAGGTTAATCAAGTATAAGGCTTCTGCTGACCAGTAAGTTTATGACTTCATCAGAACAGAGATTCACAGGGTCCAAAAGCAGTATCCATACAATATTAAAGCATAAATGACATGAACATAATTAAATTGAAGCCCCTTCCTCTATCCAGGACCAGGTGTATCTCTTGTTGAAGTTCCAATCCAATTCAGACAAACAACACACATTCCTATCCAAGTACATGGGGGAGAAAAAGTGACGTGTTCTCTATAATATATGTTCCATTTTTGGCGACTGACTATTTAAGAAGTTCACATGGGATTAAAGGCATAAACTATTGAGAAAATCTAAACTCAGCCTGAACCATGAGAGTGCCTTCATTTGCAACATTCCCAAAATGTGAAGTCTGGATTCCGATGTCAAATTCTGCCACCACATTGAATTACACGAAAAAGCAAACTCTCAATGGGACATTTCCGTGCTTAGCTTCCAGCAGCAGTTGTCACAGCAACTGGCTTTGCATCTTCTGCCTTTTCGTGTTCTTTGTTAAGCATCTGAAAAAATGTTCCCAAAATATCAAGATGAGAGAACATTTAAAATTTATGCAACCAATCTAGGCAGGGACAACTAATTACAATGTACAAAATAGCATGCACAGTGTGCACTTGTTACTTTGATTAATCATATCATGGTTAATTACAATGTACAAAAAATGTTAAGCATCTGAAAAATGTTAATCATATCACTTGTTGCCTTTTCTTGTTCTTTGTTAAGCATCTGAAAAATTGTTTCCAAAATATCAAGATAAGAGAACATTTAAAATTTATGCAACCAATCTAGGCAGGGACAACTAATTACAATGTACAAAATAGCATGCACAGTGAGCACTTGTTGCTTTGATTAATCATATCATGGTTGATAAGAAGTTTGATACTCTTCCATGTGGCAGCAATCAACATCATCGATTTTAAACACATCCATCCCATCACAGTCTAGATTCCTTCCACCTTGGGTGATGTCATCCTTGGTGACACCAGGGATGTACATCTAAATTAATTCTAATCATATAATGAGTAATAGGATTGATTATGAGATAACAGTTCCTCAACAAAGGATCTGGTGCTTGGATAATAAAAAGTATATAACCAAGGAGGCTTACAAGGCACCCAAGCAAATTAATCACTTTCACTTTCATTATTTTTCAGTTTATCCATACACATTTACGATTGATCCGACCCCACAATACTCTTCAGGTGCCATTTTAACATCAGTTCTCTTCGTCTAGGACCAAGTAACAGTATTCCTTCAATGATAATATATTATATATCAATAACTCGTGTTAAGTGTTAATTTGGTAGAGGCCACCGTTTCCACAGGTAGATAAGAAAGATGCTGCGTCTCCAGTATTAAAATCAAGATTCTACAGCTTCTGTAGTTGTTTTAACGTGTTGGACAACCAAAAAATGGAAAAGGCTATGAGCAAAATTCGAGGACATCTCACCTTGTTGTTGATCAAGTTATGGAGAGCAATCACACTGCGGATAAGGGATGAAAGATATATGACCAACATCATATCATTGGTTTTCACTGTAAAAAGAAGCACATTAGTAAATTCGATAAAAGACAGCCTCAGAATCCTGAGATACACAATGCCCTTCTCAACAGGAAAATCAAGCAAAAAATAATTGAAGACTAGCTACTTTACCTGCAAAAGATTTAATTAGTTCAGAGACGTTGAGATTTGGTAGTAGATTGAAAACATCCTGTAGAAGTGGGACACATTTAAAGATATGATAGGAAATCATCTGTAATTGTGGAAGTGCATGCATGGAGCGATATCAACACCAACATTAAGGAATCATAGAAAAGAACGAAGTGATATATTTTTAACAAAATTGCATAGGGGACTACTATAAAGCCTCATCGGACTCCAGGAAAGGGGGTTTCAGATGTTCTGTTTCACATCCCCATACTTTTGCCGTTGTTGAATGTAACATTAATTACAAATACGCAGTCAAGAGCTACCAAGTTGCCATAGGATAACAATTCCCAATCTGAAGGGCCTTTTTAAGTTACATAACAAGATGGTCAATCCAGGCTCAAGTGTGAAGCTTACAACTACATATCCACCTCAGGCAATCATTCAACATATATCCTACTGTATGTTAACTTATTATGCAACATTTGCCAAAATTTCAAGAATTATATCTAGATAGATAACCAAAAACCCATCAACACAAATCATTTTGGAATATTTAAAACATAAAAATTAACTGTAAAGGTAGCTAGGGCATCGATGATGCGTTTCGTAAATTGAAATTGTAATGCAATACAACAAGTGTTACCTGTAGATGGTATAGAATCTCGTGGTTTAACGGAAGTTTCCCTTCAATAACAAGGTCAAGATAACTGCGTATTTCTTTCAATCGTGCATCCAATCCCTTCAAAGCTGTAAGCTTTCCACTCACCTGGACAGGACAAAGAGCTCCAAGTTTCTTATTCGCATTCATTTATACATCAACAGGTAAAGAAGAGGAAAGAAAAAGGTATTCAATCAAGTACTATTTATCAAATATCTTGAGAATCATGATTACAATAGGACTATAGGAGAGAGGTGGAAAAGAAACCTCTGTTGCTAGTGTACTGATTGTTGTATCCTTTACATCCCGCAGCAAGTGTTCAACTCCTGTCATGGGAAGGATGAGCAGGAATGGCATAAAGATTCATAGAGAAGACAGATGGAAAACTAATAAATGATAATATTAATAGAAGTGAAAATGCCAGCAGTTGGCAAGTAGGATTCCTCTTTGGATTAAACATATAAAACAACAGATTTATATGAGAAATGCACATCTGGAATATGTTGGGCATACCTATTTCTTCAACTTCATGAGCAGCAATTTCTGAAGGAACGTGCACAAATACCTTCTGGCTTTTCTGAGTTGCATTCTGCAAGTCCGTCCAAGCATTAGACAAGAATTTCGCACATTTCCATATGATTTCTACCAAATGTCTAGCTTTGCAGTTTTGCAATCTTTCTATTTATATCCTCTTAAAAAATTTTGTGGTTTTAGTTGAGCAAACAAATATCTAACCAAGTAAAACAAGTACAAAAAATTGAGATTTTAGTTGATCAAGCAAATATCTAGCCAAGTAAAACAAATAAACAACAACAAACTTTTGTTGTACCTCTTTAACCTCCTCGACAGCGTAGTAGGCTTTAGTAGGTATTCCAAGCTCTTTTGGCTGGACATCTATAATCACCAACACAGGAGTGGGGACATAGCTGAAATAGCATAAACAGAAGTTGATAATTGAAAGGAAATGCAGGATTGTTTGATTAAGCTTTAGATAGAAGTTTTAACAAATTTTATAAAAGTTGATGAAAAATGTGGTTGAAAAGTTGATAAAAGTTGTGGGTACCATAAAATGTGTAGTTAAAACTAATTATTGACTTTGACCTAAACTTCAAAGCAACTTTTTAAACTTTCCCAAACAAGCAAGAAAATTAAAGATTGTATAATGTTCAAAAAATTGTTAATGAAAATGCACAAGAAAGTTGTTATAAGATGGACAAATCGTAAAAACATAAGGATATCTTAGCGCAGCTGAGAACAGAGTAGGTGGAGGAGGAAGGGTTTATTAGACATTTTTGAGAGCGTGAACAAAGTCCAGAGGTGGTGAGAAAAGCCAAGGAAAAAGGGTGTCAGAAGGTCAAAGAAAGCAGATGAAATGGATAAGCAGGGACATCTAAAACCAACTAAATTGAAATAAAACAAATTTTTAGGTTAATCCTGACATTTCTTTCAAAATTTCGGTAAGCTTGATAGGAATATTAAAAATCTCAACGGGAACTTGGTTATTGTGAAAAAACAAGCATTCTAAAGATACTTTTAAAAGAATTTCAAGGAACATATTCTTAAATTTCTTTAGAAATAATCCCATAGATATGGATTTCAATATTTTGCAAGAACTACACAGAAGTTTCTTATAGCACTTGCTGCAACAAATTTTAGGATTTCCCTTTATTGGATAGAGACCACTAGAAAAGGTGAGCAGTATAACATTCATGCCACGGCATCCATAAATGCTTTCAGATTGTAAAGAAATGATTTTCAACTTGCAGAAAGTAAAAGTAATCTATGAAAATTGGAAAAGAAACTCGTAATTCTCCACAATCAACGTCTTCACTCTACCAAAAGCAGTTTCGTAAAAATTAAGCCCTTATTTGGGCTCCATTAAACCAAAAATACAGTTTTTCAAAACTCATTTTCAACCATACATTCTTCAAAAATAATATTATACGTAAACCCAAACTTTTCATTACTTTTTAACCACGCATTCTCCAAAAAAAAATTACTACTCAAAAATACATTTTTCCCAAAACCTCATTAAAATGGAGCCCAAACAAAGGCTAAATAAACTTCCAGACAATATCTTAATAACAAGACAAGCCATTCAATACAGTGTATCCTTCTCTAGCTAGTAGATACGACACATAAGAAGAAGTTTTCGTGTCACCATGTTTTCATAGTAGATATGATACACAAGTCATTATGTAGATTAGGGTAAAAATAGATTCCTTTTACACCAATACAATGGGGAAACATTAGTAAGTTTCCATGAGCTTCATCTTTTCTTTGGACCCAACTCCTACCAAATGCAGTAATCTTTATTTGCAGATACATGAGTAATTCCAAATGAGCAGAACTATTTCTGCAAAAGACATTTTCACCACATATTGATATCATGTCTTGCTTTTGCTGCTGTATCAGTAGTCTAGAGGACAAACTCAGCAATTACCCAACTCAAGAATCAAAAGTTGAAAAGTATCTACCTATGAAAGGAAAAGGTTAAATTTCTGCTGTATAAGGACAGAAGTTCTTACTCATTGAAAAGTGCGTGGATATTTAGGTCATTCTCCCGCAGTTTTGGACCGGAGCTGTACCAACCAATTACGTGCTCCTTGGCTGATAGAATTTTTGAATCAATCAAATTGTGCCACAAACTCCCGGAAATATTTAAACAGAAACTACAATAATTGAGAATCACATACCATTTATTCTTCTGAACATGGAAAACATTGATTCATGGTAGTTGTGGTCAAGAAACCAGATGCTTG
>CAIGRP010049603.1:0-22576 GCA_903798385.1 Fraxinus cuspidata
AAAAAAATTTATCGTTTAAAAAAAATTCGATACCTTACAAAAATTGAAAAAAAAAAACAAGTGCGCAAAACTTTACTATCGTGACCAAAATTTTAATTTTAACTCTTAGGAAGGGTCGTAGTGACTTAATAATATAACTCAAATTATTTTTCGACTTATACAAGAAAATTTATTTTAAAATATGAAATCATACTTTATTCACCGATGTAGATACTGATTGATAGTCCTCATTAGATGAGACTTGATTGGCAGAACCAGATGATTTTGCATGTAAATCCCAACAATAATCAATAGAGTAACCTATACGACCACGATGAATATATTTTCAAGGTTCACGATTCTTGAACGATCACTACCTCTAGAGTCTATCCAGAGTTAAAACCACCTTTGTCACGTTCGCTCCGATCGCCACGTCCACTCTAGGATGAGCCAGCTCGAGCAATAAAAGTAAAACGATCGCTAAGACTACTATTTGATAGAGTAGAGTGCTAAATACGAGAAAATGTCTTTGTAAGAGTGGGAAACTCTTTTCTACCTAATATCTGTGCTCGAACTGCTTCAAACTTTGACAGAAGACCAATAAGGAATTTAACAATATTGATATCGTCCCGCTATTTTTTCTATAACCTTCAATTCAAGAGAGAGAGAAAGAGAGAGATAGAGGGGTTGATACTAACTTCTCTCCTAACATACTGCTAAAAGCTTATAATAATATTCAATGAGGCTGGAGGAACCCTTCTTAAGCCCAAAGTCTTGTTTACATGTATCATATATTTGAGTAACATTTCGAGTCTCAAAATGTATATGTTTGAGATGCTCCCAAATTTGCTTCGTCGTAGACTTATAGAGGGAGCAAGACCCAATATGAGGCTCAATACTACGAATCATAAGTCCAATGATGGCATTATCCTCTTGATCCCATCGATATTTTAGAATAGACTTAGCATTTACAGAATTACTTTCAGAGGGCTTGGCAGATGGCTTGTCTAAAATCAAGTGGTTAAATAAATCCTTACCTCGCAAAATGATCTTGACATACCTAGACCAGCAAGTGTAATTTCTTTCATTCAGTTTTTCAGGTGCCATGGATCCAACTATACTGAACATCTACTCGCCACACAAATGAGTTAAATAGTGAAAGGTAAACACAACTGACCAATCCATAAATTAAAGGAGCCGGAAAAAAAAGGGAACAATACATAAATAAGGTATTTAAGTATCACCATTTCAAAATTAAGGATAAAAGTTTTAAATTTCAAAACTCAGGTTTTCGTTAAAATTTATTTATAATTTAATTAATTATATATTTTATTAATAAATAAATCACAATTCAAAAATTTATAGGTCACAGTTCATTCATCGATCACAAATTAAAAATTTTAAAGTCACAATTTGTTCATCGGTCACAAATCACAAATTTATAAGGTCACAAAACTTATTTTATGGTCACAAAATATCAAATTATAGGTCAGATATTACTTTTATTGGTCACTTGATTATAAAATGTGAGTCAATGTCAAATTTTTAGGTCACACATTATAATTTTGTCAAATATTAACCAATTAATGGTCACAATCAACCAAATAATTTGTTACAAACACCCACGTCCATCTCATTCCACCCACGACCATTGTCACGATACCACACACACCAACCGCATGTACCACAAGACCAACAATAACCACCACCGTCGCCCCCCGGCCACAAAACAACCACCACTTCACGACAACCAGTATCACCACCACCGTCGCCATAAACACCACAACCACCACACACCCAGATCCACCATCACAAAACTGCCACCACGTAAAACACCACCACCACACAACCATCAGATCCACCACCACAGCCACCACCACAAAAATCGCTACCACACAATCGCTGATCCGCCACCACCACAAAAGCCGCCACCACATAGCCTAACCCATACTCCACTATCCCTCAACCCCACTCCACTCCACGCGGTGCCACCACCATCATCAACACCAACAGTGCCTCTACCATCACGACATCACCACCACCCAGTCATCCTTACACCCACAATAGAAAAAAATGGAAAGACGAAGAACTGTAGCGTCGCGACGCTGCGTTTGCAGCAGTGTCGACGACACATATCCTTCGTCGTCGAACACACCACCGCACCCAACCCCAACCACCGATGATGGTGAAAGCAACATTGCAAGGGAGATAGCGATGGCGACGGCGACCTTGGAGTGAGACGACTGAGAGGGAGAGGGAGAGAGATGAGGTGAAGAAGAGAGAGAAAGACGGAAGTGATGAAATTAGGGTTTTAATATTATTAATATATTGTTTTACTCTATATAAAAGTATTACCTGATTATTGAATAAGGAAACTTTCAGCCTGATTTTTGAAAATCAATTTTTAAATCCCTGGTTTTGCATAATTTCCTCAAAAGAAAAACAGAACAACTGACCCAAAAGAGTTATCCACTGTAATAACTAGAGCCCAAGTTAACCAACAAACGGAAGTTCAAAATAGCAACCTAAGTCCAAAATAGTAGCTTACAGACCAAGTCCACTGGAATAAATTAAGAGCCCAAATCAATTCGGCCCAAACAGAGGTTGATCCACCGGATGAAGTAGACCGCTAACAAATCGACAATAGCCCAAGAAAATTAAATCACGTTCCCCACATCACTCACCACCGTGACATAGCAGAGACAGTACAAAAACATGACGTGACTAGCAAGAATAGATAGTCAGAAGCCCAAGAACATAGATCGCCTAATTGAGTTTTGATTTCTCAGACAAGTTTTCGCAACCAGCCAACTATCGATTTCACCGCATGAAGTCATCGACCAAGAATACATGTCGTCGTCCATTGCTGTAGAAGCTACACAAATTGAGAACTCCGACCACTTCACAAGTCGAAAACACTGAAACCACCACAAAATCACGGCAAGAATTTCTATGAACACCGACATAGCACATACAACTTTAGTTGACTAATCCAATATTCCCAACACGAAGGTATTCACACAGGACAATAGGTAGAATAGAGGAAGAAGGAATGTGCAAAAAAAAATGGTCAGAAAAGAGAGTAGCGGCAGAAAACACCAAACCCTAAAAGCCCAGCTCTGATACCCTGTTGAAAAACATTTATGGTATTAAATGAGAGAATAAGTTAATTATCTTCCTCTCTTCTACTTTCATTATATAGACTAAATTCAAGAGTACAATTATGGAAACTCAGTACAATATAGAAACTCAGTAACTCATTGCCTAATATACGTGATTCCTCATTGATTTACTTCATTAACATAGATACAATGTAATTATGAATAAAGAGCCCTCAAGAATCATTTCTAGATACTTACAGGAGTTAGTCCGTCCTTTTCTTGTCTCTGATCAAGATAGTCCAACAAAATGGGACAGAGAATGAATAAAACCTTACTTTGAGATGCATGATGATTAGTTTTGGACTTTCCAAGTCATTTTGGAGAGAGTTTTGACTACAGTTTCTTACTTAGGATGTGTTTGAGCCTCGTTTTTTGAAAGAATAAAATTTGTAATATTAATTTTTTGAAAATGTATAGTTAAAAAATAAGAAAAAGTTTTAGATTCATGTATAAAATTATTTTATTGAAAAAATGTGTGGTTAAAAATGAGTATTTATATTATGGAACTCAAACGGGGGCTTAGTGAACAAATATCTAGCACTTTACAAACAAAACCCATTTGAAGTCTGGATAGGAAGCCCGAGTATTCTCACATAAGAACTTTTGGTTATGTAGCATTTTCACGTCAAGATGAAGGAAAATTAGGGCCTAGGGGACCAAAAGTTTCTTTTCTTAGGCTATACACAAGGATCAAGGGCTATAGATTGCAGACTAGGGGGTTCAAAAGGTGAAAAATCATTACAAGTAGAGATGCGCTCTTTAGTGAAACTGAAATGCTCTGTTTGAATAAAAAGATATATAAAGAGGGTAAAGATTTAGAAGAAAAAAGAGAGTTTCAAACTGATGAAATTAATAGAACTATTTAGGAGGAGCCTCAACTGAACCTGGAAAATCGTAAGAAGAAAGTTCTAAATCGAAGAGCAAGTTGCTAATTCTCACAACGAATTGATCAAGGTTGGAAGATTACAGTCCAACTAGGGATAACCGAAAGACCCATAAAGGAACGAATAAGATATGGATACAATGATTGTATCTCTTTTGCAGTCTTGAGCTATGAAGAATTAGCCAACAAAGAGACATAAACCTTTAGGCATGAAGCCTTAAATAACAAATATACATATAATTTGAAAGTCTCTATGAAAGATGAGATTGATACTATATATAAGCATAACATGTCAGATTAGTTAAGAAGCACAAACATAAGACCATTGTAGATTGTAAATAGGTCTTCTAAGGGAAAGAATGTTGTTTAGATTCTGAACATTTTAAAATTATGTCAAGATTAGCTGATAGAGGTTTTACACAAAAATAAGGGGCTTACTATAATTAATTTTTTTAGCAGTAGTTAAATACACTACTATAGAATAATGCTTGCACTTGCAGCTCAGTTTGATTGGGAACTTGAGGAATTGGATGTAAAATCTGCCGTTTTACATGGTGAACTTGAAGAAAAAATCTTTTTGTGCCAATGTGAAAGTTTTGTGAAGAAAAGTGAATCTGATTCTATTTGTCTTCTGAAGAAATTAATATGGATTTCAAAAATCTCCCAAAAAATGGTATAAAATGTTTAACTCATTTGTTCAATTTATTGGCTACAAAAGAAGTAATTATGACATTGTTTATAGGGATAATTGCAGCAAAAGTCCTAAACCTTTGAAACATTAACATATTTTTTCCAAACCTTTGATTTATTGCAGCTGTCACTTGCAACATTTGGAAATGTTAGGGGTGACGGTTGCAACAAATCAAAAGTTTGGGAAAAATCTACTAATATTTCAAATGTTTGGAGCTTTTGCTGCAATTATCCCTTGTTTTATATTTCAAAACACGAAAATCCATGTTTTTGTATACTTGTTACTGTGTCCATATTTTATATATAAGTCATAATATGCATGAAATAAATGACATTGTTGAAATATACTATATTTACTGCAGAAAATGAGAAGTTGAAGGTGTCAAATTAGTTGGAACTGCTGGAGATTTTCCTGGAATAACAGAAACAAAAAAATCTACTTTATATTTGAATTTTTGTTGCATATTTTTCGAGATTTTCTGTTGAAGTTTGTTACAATTTTCTATATAAGAACATTCGTAAGTTAATAAAGAAATTATCAGTTTTGCAGCCCATTGCATTTCTTATTCATTTCCTGTCAAAAAATCAACAGAAATTAAGAAATGTTTAAATAATGAAATTGAGAAAAAAATGCTAAAAGAATACTTTGTATTAATATACAAAGGAATGGAATACATCGTGCTTGTATTGAAACAATATTTTTATGGGATCTATGAGGTGAATCAGGTACAGTTGGAAACAATTACATTGCGACACCTCCAGTTTTTACTGGAGAAAACTGTCACATTTAGACTGTGAAAATGGAGGCATTTTTTCAAGCAAATAATCTTTGGGATTTGGTGGAGATGGAAGAATTAAAGCACCTGAGGATCCAACTGTTGCACAAATTAGAAACCAGAGACATGAGAGAACAAGGAGGTACAAGCCAAGACATGCATTCACTCGGCAGTCTCAAATTTAATTTTTACAAAGATCATTGCCTGTGAAACAGCCAAACAGATGTGGGATCTTCTTAGAGAAGAACATCAAGGAAACACTAGAATGGAGAAAATGCAAATTCTAAATCTAAGAAGGGAAGAGAATGAAATAGAAAGGATCAAATACTACACTCATAGATTGATGGTTGTAGTAAAAAAAATCAGGTTACTAGGGAAGTGCTTTCTGACAGAAGGGTTGTGGAGAAAATCTTGGTAGCTGTTCCTGAACGTTTTGAGGCCAAGATTTCATCACTTGAATAGTCTAGGGGCCTGTTTGGGTTAGAATTAAATCTGATTTTAATCTAAGTCAAAGTCAAACAATCAATATTAACCACATTTTTCATGGGTCCCACATATTTTCAACCACACATTTCAAAAACTTTTATCACAATCCACTAAAAATCTAATTTTAATCCCCATCAAACACCCTCTAGGGATCTGTGAACAGTCACCTTGGGAGAATTGATTAAAGCGATGCAAGCTCAGGAACAAAGGAGCTTACAGACAGGAAGAGACAGTGGAAGGAGATTTTTAGGTGAAAGAAACGATCAAAAACAAGAAGAAAATAAGGGTAAAAGGCAATGGAATAGAAATCAGACGAGAGAATGTGGAAACAACAATGGAGGCAACAGAGGTAGATATCTACCAAGTCTACACTGCAAAAAAACCTCACATCAACAAAAGTATTGCTGGTTTAGACCAGACATCCAGTGCAGATCATACAAAAAGATGGGGCACATGGAAAAAGTCTACAAAAATAATCAAATGGATGGTCAATTAGCTCAGGCACAAATGATGCATCAACAACATGAGAAGTAGCTTTTTATGGCCACCTACTTATTGGAAACCATACAAGTGATGCTTGGCTTATTGACAGTGGGTGCACCAACCACATGACAAATTATGCATCCATCTTTCAAGAACTGCACAATTAATCAGAATCAAAGGTTAGGATAGGCAATGTCCAGCTGATTGAGGTAAAAGGAAGAGGAAATGTTGCTATAACAGGTTCTACAGATTAAAAACTAATTACGGATGTACTTTTGTACCAAAAATAGATCAAAACCTGCTTAGTGTTGGGCAACTTCTTGAAAAGGGCTATTCAAAATTTTTTAAGATAAAACTTGTGAAATTACCGACTCCAGTGGTGCAGTTCTCATATCTGTTGGTATAATAAAAAGCAAGAGTTTTGGCCGGAATTTGATGAAAAATGAATCCAGTGCATATTCTTGCTCATGGGCAGATGAAAGGCACAGAAGAATGGGACAATTTCATAATTTTCTATTGGAGCTCATACAGAAGAAGAAGTGGTAAAGGGAATGACATTCACTTAAAAAAGAACTAAGGTGCGTGAAGCATGTCAGCTGAGAAAATAAGCCAAACAACCATTCCCAGTTAACCAAGCTTGGAAAGCAACTGAGAGACTACAACTTATCTACTCTAATGTATGTAGAACAATGAGGACAAAGTCACTTAATGGAAATGGGTATTTCATCTTGTTCATTGATGATTTTAGCACAGTGTGCTGGGTGTATTTCAAGAAGCAGAAATTATAATTTCCACCAGTCTTTTGGATATTCAAAGTTTGGATTGAGAACCAAAGTATCCACAAAATCAAGGCAATAGGGTCCGACAATAGGACTGAGTATACAATTCATATGTTTGCAACATTTTGTGAGAATGCTGGGATTGAGCATCAATTTACTGCTAGATACACCCCTCAGTAGAATGGTGTGGGTGAAAGGAAAAAAGAACTATAATGGAGATGGCTAGATGTATGCTATTTGAGAAACATACGCCAAAGAAGTTCTTGGCAGAAACAATTAGCACTGCAGATACAGAAGGATCCGAGTCAAATGAAGTCGAGTTGTCCGGTAGCTCGTTGATGGCGTTGAATACCATGAGTTGGAGGATCAGCGTAAAATGGCAAGTAATCGACGATATTTCCTAATTGGGGCCTTTTTTGGACAAGTTCATATTTATGCCATAACTTTGGCTACAGTTATCAGAATCGCGTTCATGACCCCAATTCGAAAATCTCTTTTCGGCGCGCACGTCGTGGTCACCCAGCTTTGCTCGAGGCATATCAATTTCGAGGGTAAAATCAGCTGTTTTCCCTTCCGAATTCTCAATTTTAGTTATTTTTTTTCCTTTTTTGGTAATATTTCGTTTGTTTTTTAAACATAGATTACGAACTCGATTTAAGCTAGATTTTTGGAATATTTTTTCTTTTATTTCGTACTTTCTTTTGGTATGAATACTGAGATTTTGCTATTTTTGGTAAAATTCCGATAATTTTAAATTTTTAGCTATATAACCCGACTTGTGGGTTATTTTCGGATGTTCGATGAATAATAAAGTATTTTCTTGTTTTCTTGGCCTTTTCTCTTGCGTTCTTCCCTGTTAATTATTTGCTGAATCGAGCCTGCAAAATAATCGTTATTTTGCCCAGCGTCAATTGCTTTATTTATTTATTTATTTTTTGAACAAGCTTACAACAAGAGCTTTAAAGGGAAAAACTCCTTTTGAAGTATGGTATGATACTAAACCTTATGTGTCAAATTTAAAATTTCTTGGTTGTTTGTGATTCACTCACATTCTTGATGCAAAAAGAGGAAAGTTGGATGAAAAGGCAAAACATGGAGTCTTTGTGGGATACAACACAACCATCAAATGATATAGAATCTTCCAACAACTAACTGGAAAATACATTATTAGCAGAGATGTGACATTTGATGAAGATGTAGAATGGAATTGGGAAAAGGCAGAACCAAGGAGACAGAAAACAATAAAAATGAAGCAATCGATCTTTATGAAGACAACTATGATGAGCTACCAGTGACAAGTACAAGGTCTCTTGCTGAAATTTACCAGAAATATACTATAGCAGTTCTGGAACCTGCTGGATATGAAGAAGCAGCGAAGGATCCCAAATGGATCATTTCAATGCAAGAGGAAATGAAGATAATTCATAAGAATCAGAAATGGGAGCTTGTGGATAGGCCTTTACACAAAAAAGCAATAGGTGTCCAGTGGGTTTATAGAAAAAAGCTGAATGCCGATGGGACTGTGAACAAACACAAAGCTGGAATGGTGGTGAAGGGCTGTGCACCGCAGTTTGGAGTGGATTTTTCAGAATCCTTTGCACAAGTGGCAAGATTGGACACAATAGGGCTACTTTTTGCAATTGCGGGACAACAATGGAAAATTTATCTGTTGGATCTCAAATCTGGATTCCCTAATGGTTATTTGAACAACCTGAGGGATTTGCAGATGATTCTAGCAAGGTTTATTTACTAAAGAAGGCTCTATATGGGCTAAAACAAGCCCCAAGAGCCTGGTATGGAAGAATTGATGAGCAATTGATGAGAATTGGTTTTAATAGAAGCCTGAGAATACTTTATATGTTAAAACAGAAAAACATGAAATAATTATTATTTTACTATATGTGGATAATTTGCTAGTGCCAGGAAGCAATGTAGAGCTTGTCCAGGTGTTTAAAGAGAAATATTGACTACATTTGAGATGACAGACTTTGGTGAGATGGCTTTTCTTCTTGGAATGGAAATCCAACAAGGAGATTTTTATTAGTCAGAAAAAGTATGTTAAGGAAGTGTTAAGAAATTCAAAATGGAGGAATACAAGCCCGTAGATATTCCATTGGCTTAAAATGATAAATTCTGTCCAGCAGAAGGAGCTGAAGTAGTTGATGAAGGCTTCCATCGAAGACTGATTGGTTGTTCCATGTATTTGACAGCATCAAGGCCGGATATAATGCGCTCTATCAACTTACTTTCAAGGTTTATGCATTGTGCCAAGCAAGTACATCTTAAAGCTGCAAAAAGAGTGTTGCGACACATAAAATGGACATTGGACTTGGGAGTTAAATTTAAAAAGAAAAATGAGTTAGTTCTATATAGATATGCAGATAGTGACTGGGCTGGAGCTTGTGAAGACATAAAGATCACCTCGAGTTACATATCAGCCTTGGTACAGTGTTTTTCTTTTGGAGTTCAAGGAAGCAGGAGGTTGTTGCTCAGTCAACTGCAGAAGCTGAGCATGTGGCATTGACTGCTACAGTTAAGCAAGCTTCATGGTTAAGAAAGATCACGACAGATCTAAGGCTGACCCAAGAAGAAGCAATTGAAGTATTTATCGATGATCAGGCTGCAATAGCAATTTCGAACAACCTGGTGGTCCATGGAAGAACCAAGCACTTTAAGGTGAAGTACTACTTTATTAGGGAGGTGCAGAAAAATGGTGAAGTGAAGCTGGTGTATTGTAGCACAAGAATTCAACTTGCAGACATACTAACAAAGGGTCTGTCCAAAGCACGGTTTGAATTTTTGAGAGAAAAATTTGGAGTTTGCAGCTAAAATAAAAAGAAGGAGTGTTGAAATATGCTATATTTACTGCAGAAAATCAGAAGTTGAAGGTATCAAATTAGTTGGAACTGCTGGAGATTTTTCTGGAATAACAGAAACCAAACAAAGAAAAAAAATCTGCTTAATATTTGAATTTTTGTTACGTATTTTTAGAGATTTTCTATTGAAGTTTGTTACGATTTTCTATATAAATACATTCATAAGTTAATAATGAAATTATCAGTTTTGCAGCTCCTTTACATTTCTTCTTCATTTTGTGTCAAGTAATCAACAGAAATTAAGAAAAGTAAATATAAAAAGGACATAGTTAATGCTAAAAGAATACTCGTATTGATATTCTAAGGAATGGATTACAGCGTGCTTGTATTGAAACAATTTTAATATAACAAAAAAGTGTTAACTAACTATTAGATGTCTGAAACTAAAGCGACTTCAATACCTTTAGCAAGTCATTTTACCTTAGTAAAGAATAATGTCCTTCGACTCAATAAGAAATAGACCACATAGAAAAGGTCTCATACTCTAATGATGTAGGTTCAGTGATGTGCACTATGGTATGTACAATGCCCGCAAGGGAACCGATATACTTAGTAGATCTGTGAAAAACCCGGACTTGAGCACTCGGCAGCTTTAATGTGGTTCCTAAGATATCTTAAAATTAAATTTTACTTTACAGTTAATTTTTAAACAAAGTAATGAATGGATAAAGTTAAAAGGGTATGTAAACTGTGATTATGAAGGTGATAAGATAAATGAAAATCCATTTTCTCTTATGTGTTTACCTTGTGTGGTACTTGTATTTCTTAGAAATCACAATTGCAACACATTATGACCTATCAACTACTGAGTACAGGGGCTACTAAGGAAGCCTTACGGGTCAAAGAAATTTTGCAAGAACTTGATTACTTAAATAAAATAGTAACATTTTACTCAGATAGTATGTCATACATATGCATGTGTAGGAACCGTGTATTCCGAAAGAATTTTTGCAAATTGATGTGAAACTTCAATTAGATTTAATTAAACTCGAGAAAGTTCTCTCTCGATTTAATCTAGAAGAGATGGAAACAAAAATACTGAATTTAAGAAAATTTAAGAGCTACTCAAGTCTGTTGAATGTTGACACATACAAGTCACAAGTATATGATATATAGTTTGTTGAATGAGATTGTTTTGAATCCCAAATTGGTAAAGAAATTAAAAGTCCCTCCTTTTGTCTTCCTATGTAAATGACCCCTCTTACTAGTTTTACTTATCTCAATTTGTGAGCTACGAAGGCGATTTTTGGGTAAGACTTGAAGATCCTTTTTAGTCTCGTTTGGTGTTAATATTATGTGATGTGGTTCGGAGTTTGTGCTCTATGAGAGAATTACTGAGTGACTGCATAACAATTTTTCACATAAATGAATTTCTTTTATAGTCCATGGTCAGGGCCGGTCCTGTGATTTTTGGGGCTCGAGGCGAGATCCATAAATTAGGCCCCCCAAAATCAACGTAAATGCAAAATCTAACAGTGAATATGCAACATATTGCTAATTTAAAACTTAATAATAAAACAACAAANCAACGTAAATGCAAAATCTAACAGTGAATATGCAACATATTGCTAATTTAAAACTTAATAATAAAACAACAAACAAATATAAAGAACAAAAGATTTATATTATAAAGTAACAAAGCTGACAAGAGTTTTTGGGAGTATTGGAGCACAAAATAGATACGTCAGGTGTCAAGTATGGCAAGGAGAAATTTGATGGAAGAATCAATTTTCACTTTCGGCAAGTGCAAGTCAATACTGTTTTGATTAAGGGTGTGTTTAATGAATATTATTGAGAAAAAAAATTTATTTTAAATAGTGATATGATGAGAAATATGTGGTTAAAAAGTATGGAAATGTTATTGATGTGATAAAAAATATTATTTTATTGAAGAATGTGTGGTTGAAAATAAGTTAGAAAAAAATGTATTTTGAAAAAATATGTGTCAAACATGGGTTAAGTCTGAATTTCACAAAGATTTAGAAAAAGGATTAGTCCCTTTTTACAAAAGATGTGGAGAATCTGTGTAGCCCAAGAAAAAATATCCAAAAGAAAGAGCATTGCTAACGTGTCTTTTTTTCTCTATGAAAGACAAGGATATTCTTTGAAAAGAATAAGGACATCCCCATGGCATGTCTTTGGCCAATAGGTTGTCATGATTGAATGTGATACTACTAGATGGATAACATTTTTGTATACAGACATTAGTTTTTTGGCATTTTGCATGGTTTGTGGTGGAATTTATACCATTGGCTAATGAACTCCCGGGAATGCCAAACATGGGGGTTGCACAATGATTAGGAGTGGACATGGTCCATTTCGATCTGATTTCGAAGGGAATTGATTTGAACCGAGTAATAATGAAAATCTTAAAAATGAAACCATTGGTTCCATAGCTAACTATAAGACCGAATTGGAACTGAACCAATCGGTTCTGATTCGATTCAGTTCGATTCTTTATATTAAAAATTTTATATAAAAAAAGTATTAAAGTACTTGCCAAATTAAAAATAGATAAAATAGAGTTAAAATCACATATCATTCTTGTAATCTAATAATATATAAATTAGTTAAATAAGGCATTGAACAAAAATACACTCCAAAACTCAAGATCAATTAATATGGGGCATAAAAAGGATAAATTATAAAACACAATATAAACTGTAAAATCTGGATCAAAATTTTTTTTTTTTTTTAAAATTCATACAATAATATATCAAAAAAAGTATGTATTATTTATAATCAGATTATCTTCAATAATATTCAAGGAGGAGATCTTGATTCGATGATTGAACACTTCGAAAAGAACTAGGAATTTGAGTTCTTATGAAAGATTGAACTAGAAGTACACATTTTCTATTGGGGTTGCATTAGATCTATGAATTTTTGTAAAGTAATTATAAAATTATTTCGATTTAAATATTGATTATCCATTAAGTTTTACAATAAAAGAAAGAGAAAGAAGCATATGAGTTGATTTTAAATTCTTAGAATTTATAATTCATATATTTTTATGGTTGAGTATGGTAATTCTCTGTTTATCAAAGTTTTCTCAAGTGGTGTGATGAAGAGGGTTGAAGAGACACGGCTATAGCATATTATGTTATTCAATATGGAAGAGACATGGTATGGAGACCTCGAAAAATCCAAAGAAGATGGGGGATTGTTAGAATTTTAACTTGAAATTTTTTAGTTCGAATATGATTGTATTTGTATATCCTACATAGAATATAATTTTAGTCTTCCAATTTCAAAGAGATTGTTTAGAATCCTATATTGGTAAAGAAACTAAAAGCCCCTCCTTTTGTCATCCTATATAAATGACTCTCTCTATAATGTTTCATTTATTACAATTTGTTATTTAGTCATGGGTTATAGGGCATTCGAGTTATATGCACTCTGAGTCGACCTCCTATTGGAAATTTACTAAACCATGCACAACAGAAAATAAATCAGCTTTCAATTCTCACCAAAGATCTGTTTTGGGTTTAGATAGAAACTGTGATAGAAAGTTATAAATTTAATGAGTTCCTTGAACAACTATTCTGATATGCAATCCACATATATCCAATTGTCCATCCTCCAATAGAAATCCATACAGAGAACAAGATTGAGAGAATTATGGGTTTTTTCTTGAGCTAGCAAGATAATGAATTGTGTGTCATGTTCAATTTTTCTGAAACCCTAATAGTTTAATAATATAAGTCTAAATGTGATGACATGTCTCTTAAAATTAACCGGATTCAATATTTAGTTAATCCAATTAATTAAATTTGGTTTATGAATTAATTAATCCAAATAATTAATTTGGGCCCATTAGCAAGCAACCGAATTAGTCAATTATCCAATATTTGATAATTAATTAACTGGTAAATCTCATTCTTCTGGTTCTCCTTTTATGTGTGACATGTTAAGTTTCCGATCACAATACCAAATGACGGAAATTATTAATTTGATCTAATTAGAATCGGTACAACTAAAATACTTATTTTTAATTTATCACCAATTCATATTTGTTATCTTAGATTGACATCTAGCAATGTGTCAGGGCAATACATATGACGAAAAATGTCATGTAGTATGACAAAACCAAACTTTTTCGTTTATTGTGTAACTATAATCCCTTCGTCAATATGATCCGATCAATAATAAGATATGATGTGTATCATCTCAATTTCAATTATATTTTTCATTCCATCATTAAGTCAATATAAGTCAAAAACTCATTTCCGACTTATGAGTACACATTAGTCAAGGATTTTATTATCAATTTAACTAGATGAAATGTAAATCATAATTTCTTACTGACTAAGCGTGGCGAATCTTCTATTGATCATTCACAACCTTAATATAATTCTTAACATATTCGAACGATGATGTATTAGTGACCCTTAGCAGAGCAACATCCAAAATCACCAAACTATGATTGTCCTCATATAGGGCATTATGACAATCTCAAATCAAATGACCAATTCCACTACCAAATATTAGAGATTAACCAGTGACACTCAGATAGTTATCCATGTGAAATCTCCCCAACAAGTCTTCAATATTTTTTCAATAATAAAAAATCCACATTTTATTTAATCATCATTACACTTTAGCTTGTGAGATTAGCTACTTAGTTCACAAGTAAGAAATGTCAAATGTAATGGTCTATCCATAATAAGGATATCCGTATCTCTTTATTATTTACGACCATTGATGATTTAAGATTTAGTCATATGTAAGTTGTATAACACAATTACAACTCCTTATGATTAACAAATTACTAAGATTTGAATTTACAGACTCTGTTATTTAATTTATTTGAATATTATATATTTAAAGTGTTTATATCCAAAGTTGATTGGACCTAGATCATAATACTTACAAACTCCCACTTGTACCAAATCTAATCACTTATGTATCTAATATCATAAGAGTCTACATGACGATCATGTTTATAATGCGATAACTATTTATTAGGGGATCTACAATATTATCAATTATAGGAATTCATTCTTTCTTTACTTCATTTCTGATGTGATCCATGATACGAGAGCAAGTCCGGGCAATGATCTATTTATTGTTGAAGGAGGACCTATAACTAGGTCACAAGCGAAGCGAGGCAAGAAAGCTATGGGATTGCTTGCTCAAGTTACGGTGGACAAAACGTTGATCACAACAAGCAAATGAACAAGTTTCATGTTGGGTTCGAAAGAAGAAACCAAATGGATCTACTTGGTTCAAGTAGCAGACAATGAAGCTATTCCGGAAAGCTATGCGAACGCATAGCATAAACAAGCATGCGACCGAATGCCTCTATACCGAAACCAAATGGGGGCTTTTCAGTTGATCTATGCGATTGCATAGTTCATTTCAAGTGTGGATTTTTCCAATTTTCGCATAATCTTCTATTTAATTTGAAACTCTTGTATGATATATTTTTGATAGCTTTAGGACTTAAATTCCATTTCTAACTTTTTTAGGGATTTCTTATAAATAGGAACATTATTTTTCATCGTTAGACAGACAATTATTGAGATATTATCGCAATGCTAATTTGCTTTCTTCTCATTCTTCATTGAATTAATTTTGAATTTATCAAGAATTAATTTCTTGTGGCGTTATACAAATTCAAGTAAGGTTCATAAGTTTTGTGACGACGGGGTTAAGATATCGTTAGCAATTATCTTGGTTCTTTGAATTCAATAATTTATTGGGTTGAGCTGTCAAACGTCGATTCTTGGCTTTCTTGGGATTGTTTTAATTTATCATAGGTTCCGTAGCTACAATTGCTACATGGGTTCACATCAATTGGTATCAGAGTAAGGCTCCAAATATTAAGGTTATATCCTAATTATTTTCCTTTTTGTTCGGGTCCTTTTTTTTTTATTCTTCATGTTCTTCACGTTCCTCATTTGTTTTCAGTTTCCAATCCAAAAAAAAAAAAAAAAAAAAATTTAAAACTTGTTTGTGTGCTAATCTAGCATCCAAATAAGTTTATGTTTCTTTTGCTGGTATCTAGTTGAATTTCGAGAAAAAAAAGAAGAAAATTCAAAAAATTGCAAGCAACATCCAATTTCATTTTGTCAGAGTTAAAAATATTCAAAGTGTGTCCAATGAGAATTCAAGAAATACTTTCTTAAATTCATCCTTAGTGTTTCATTCAATTTCAAATTCCTACCATCTTGAGTCATTCTCGATCACTTTTCTTACTCAATTCTTTGTTGGATTCCACAAGGGTTAAATTTTGATTGAGATCGAATTAAATTTTTGAGTAGGAAAAAGGCAGAGTGGTGAGACCAATAGAGGAAAAAAGACAAATTGAGTGATGCGCGAGTGTACACACGTGAGACAAATATTATACTAGATTTAGGATGTTTGACGGGACAGTTCTACTTCGTGAGAGAGGGATAATCAAGTCAACATGTTGAATGAGGTGATACGATGGTTCGAAAGGTTGTTTGAGGATGTGGAGACAGATTGGATAGGTAAGACACATTACTTGTTAACTTACGTAGGGAACAATCTAGAGAAATTCATAATGCAAGGAGGCAAGAAATGTGGGAGTATAGAGCATATTATGCTGGAGAATGGGAAGCAGATGTGACAGTAATGATGGTGTGTTGATGGATGTCGAGTTAGGAAGAATGGGAGATAGAGGAGTTAGACATGAAAGGATGTACAGAGATCATGTTGGAGATGATGTTGATCGAAGTATGGGTAATATCAAGATCACAATTTTTGCATTCAAAGGAATGAGTGATCCAGATGCATACTTGGAGTATGAAAAGAAAGTGGAATTGATATTTGATTGCCACAACTACTCGGAGGAAAAGAAGGTAAAGATTGCGGTTCTTGAATTTACCGATTATGCTATTATTTGGTAGGATCAAGCAGTAACATCTAGGAGGAGGAATCATGAGAGGCCTATTAATACTTGGGAAGAATTGAAGGCTATCATGATGAAGAGGTTTGTGCCTAATCATTATTATCGGTAGCTTCATCAAAAATTGTAAAGCCTCTACCAAGATTCTATGAGTATGGAGGATTATCACAAGGAGATGGAGATTGCGATGATTAGAGAAAATGTTACAGAGGATAGAAAGGTCACCATGGCTCGATTTTTAAATGATTTGAATAGGGATATAGCTAATGTGGTAGAGTTACAGTATTATGTGGATTTGGAAGACATGCTACATGTATCTATGAAGGTGGAAAGACAATTGAAGAGGAATGGAATGGCTAGGTATCCATCGGGTTGTTTCAAAAGGTATGACTGAGCTAACGAAGGGAAATGAGGAAGTTACTTGCAAGGCTACACCCAAGGTAGATTCCCAACCATCTAGGAATCAGGATATCAAGTGCTTTAGGTGATTTGGATTGGGATATATTTCTTCTCAATGTTCAAACAAAAGGATGATGATATTGCAAGACAATTGAAAAGTGGTTAGTGATAGTGAAGGTGAATATAATGACATGCTCGAATTCGAAGAAGCTAGCAATGGTGAGGAAGTGTAATATGCATTGGGAGAGCTATTGGTTACACGGCGAGATTTTAGTGCTCAAATCAAAGTGGATGACTTGGAGCAACAAAGGAAGACCATATTTCATACTAGATGTCACGTCAACAAAAAATGTATGTAGTATGACTATTAATGGGGGTAGTTGTACTAATATGGCTAGCACAACACATGTTGAAAAATTGGGATTAACTATACTAAAACATTGTATGCCTTACAAATTGCAACGGTTGATTGAAGGTGGAGAGGTTAAGGTGAATAGGAGAGTATTTGTGAGTTTCTCAATTGGGTGGTATCATGATGAAGTAATGTGTGATATAGTTCGTATGCATGCCGGGCATGATTTATTGTGGAGGCCATGGCAATATGATAGGAATGTGATTCATGACAGGTAGAAAAATAGGTACAACTTTACTAAGGATGAAAAATCTATTACTCTTGCATCGTTGGCACCACAACAAGTGCATGAAGATCAAATCAAGTTAAAAAGTGAAGAAGAAAAAAGATTAAGAGAAAATGGGAGTGAGATTGACCTTTCACAACACGAGAACAAGAGATAAAATAGCGAGGTGACTAAAAGTGAGAAAAAAATGAGAGCCATAAGAGAGAAAAGTAAAAGAGTCTTGTGAGAGGAGAGAAAAGTCGAAGAGGGCAGTAGTTGAGAACCGACATATGGTCTTGTTGGTTTATAAGGACATTCTTTCTTGAGAAATCTAACATATCCCTCCCTAGTTTGACTACTTCTTTATTGTAAGAATTCGAAGATATGTTCCCAGAGGACATGCTTAGTCGACTACCACCCATTCGAGGCATTCAACAAATTGATTTCGTACCTGAAGCTGTCATTCCAAACATGCCAGCTTATCGGAGTAATCTCAAGAAAACTAAGAAACTGCAAAGGCTAGTAGAAGATTTGATAAGGAAATGGTATGTGAGAGAAAGTATGAGTCCATGTGCCGTGCAAGTGCTACTTGTGTCAAAGAAAGATGAAACTTGGAGGATGTGCTCAAGTGCAGGGTCATCAACAATATAACGACAAAGTATTGTCACCCTATTTCTATGATAGACGATATGTTAGATGAATTACATAGTTCATACATATTTAGTAAAATTGATCTTAGAAGTGGTTATCAGCAAATTAGGATGAGGGAATGAGATGAATGGAAAACCATTTTTAAAACTAAATATGGGTTGTATGAGTAGTTAGTTATGTCATTTGTACTTATTAATGCACCTAGCACATTTATGAGGTTATTGATTCATATTTTACATGCTTTCATAGGTAAATTCGTAGTAACTTACTTTGATGACATATATAGTAAGGATCTAAATGAACATATAGGGCATTTAAGATGTGTGCTTGTAATCTTAAGACAATGAAAAGTGGATGAGGAGAAAATCAAAGCCATCAAGGAGTGGCCAACACTTAAAAGCATAACTGAAGTAAGAAGCTTCCAGGTGTTGGCTAGTTTTTATAAGCATTTTGTAAAAGATTTTAGCACACTTCTCACACCATTACGGAAATTATAAAGAAAAGTGTAGGATTTCATTGGGCGTTGAACAAGAACATGCTTTTAATACTATTAAAGATAAGTTGTGTACCACACCGATTTTACCATTACATAACTTTAACAATACTTTTGAGATTGAATGTGATGCCTCAGGAATAGGTATTTGAGCAGTCTTAATGCAGGAATGAAGACCAATAGCTTACTTTAGTAAAAAAAGCTAAGTGTAATAGCTCTCAATTATCTTATAACAAAGATTTGTATGCACTTGTTCGAGTTTTGGAGACATGGCAGCACTACTTTTGGCCAAAGGAGTTCGTGATTCACACTAACCATAAGTCCTTAAAACATTTAAGGGGTCAAGGCAAGCTAAACAAGAGACATGCAATTGGTTGAAATTCATCGAGACATTTTCATAAGTTATTCGGTATAAACAAGGTAAAGAAAATGTGGAAGTGGATGTATTGTCAAGGAGGTACGTACTTCTAACAACTTTAGGTGCTAAGTTGTTGGGATTTGAATATGTTAAGAACATGTATGTTAATGATCCAGATTTTTCTAATATATATGAATCACGTGATAATGGTGCTATGGATAGATTCTTTAGGTATGATGGGTATTTATTTAGGGAAAATAAGCTATGTGCTCATAAATGTTTAATGAGAAAATTATTAGTACGTGAGGCACACAATGGTAGTCTAATGGGTCATTTTGGGGGTAAAGAAGACATTAGAGATGCTAAGTGAACATTTTTATTGGCCTAAGATGAAGATTGACGTTGATCGGGGTTTGTAGCAGATGCACCACTTGTAAAAACGAAAAATCTAAGGTTTTACCACAGGGTTTACCTTATGTTGATGTGTCTATGGATTTTGTGTTAGGTTTACCTAGGACTAAGAAAGGAAGGGTTTTTATGTTTATGGTGGTAAATAGATTTAGTAAGATGGCACATTTCATTCTATGTCATAAAATCGATGATCCCACCAATATAGAAGATCTATTCTTTAAGGAAGTAGCGCGCTTGTATTAGATTCCTAGAAATATTGTATCGGATAAAGATGTTAAATTCCTTGGTCACTTTTGGAGAATTTTGTGGAATAATCTAGGAACCAAGCTATTGTTTTCTACTACTTGTCACCTACAAACTGATGGGAAAGCTGGGGTAGTTAATAGGACTATGATACAATTGTTGAACTCATAGTTAATAAGAATTTAAACGAGTTGGGATGATTGCTTGACATTTATAGAATTTTCATAAAATAGGGCTACACATTCTACTACTTTTTTCTCACCTTTTGAAATTGTATATGGTTTTAATTAACTAACACCTTTAGATTTAATTCATTTACTTGTGAATGAAAAGGCGTAGTTTAGATGGAAAGAAGAAGGCCGACTTGGTGAAATCACTTCATGAAAAGGTATGGTTGAGCACTATGCCTCTCAAGCAAACAAGGGAAGAAAGCACATTACATTTGAACCAGGAGATTAAGTTTGGGTGCACTTGAGGAAAGAGTGTTTTTCAGAACAAAGAAAGTCAAAATTGCAACCATGGGGAGATGGTCCATTCCAAATCCTTGAAAGATTAATGACAATGCCTACAAATTAGATATTTTAGGTGAGTATCATGTTTTAGCTTTCTTTAATATTTATGATATTTCACTCTTTGATGCAGGTACAAATTTGAGGATGAATCCTTTCGCAGAGGGAGGGGATGATGTGATCCATGATATGAGAGCAAGTCTAGACAATGATCCATTGATCATTGAGGAATGATCGATGACTAGGTCACGAGCGAAGTGAGTCAAGAAAGCTATGGGATTACTTGCTCAAGCTACGGTGGGCAAAACGTCGATCACGACAAGCAAGTGAACAAGCTTCATGTTGAGCTCGAAAGAAGAAACCAAATGGATCAACTTGGTTCAAACAGCGAACGACGAAGCTGTTCCGGAAAGCTATGCAGCCGCATAGCATAAACAAGCATGCGGTCGTATGCCACTATACTAAAACCAAAGTGGGGCTTTTCAATTGATCTATGCAACCGCATAGAGTTATACTATGGGTATGTATTCTTCTATTTAAGTTAAAACTCTTGTATGATATATTTTTAATATATTTAGGATTTAAATTCCATTTCTTGTAAGGTTTTAGGGATTCCTTAAAATTAGGAACATTATTTTTCATTGTAAGACAGACAGTTATTGAGATATTATCGTGAGGCTAATTTGTTTTCTTCTCATTCTTCATTGAATTAGTTTTGAACTTATTGAGAATTAATTCTTGTGGCATTCTATGAATTCAAGTAAGGTTCATAAGTTTTGTAATTACGGGGTCAAGATATTGTTAGCAATTATCTTGGTTCTCTGAGTTCAATAATTTATTGTATTGAGCTTTCAAAGGTTGATTTTTGCTATCTTGGGATTGTTCTAATTCATCGTGGGTTTCGTAGCTACAATTGCTACGTGAATTCGCATCAATTTCTTTGTATTATCTCTCTGATGAGATGATACCGCCTAACACATGTTTGGATTATTGATAAGACCTTAATTCCTTCGTTTGTGCTATATCTCCATTGTTATCCCAATACAAAGGTATGTTATCAACAATGAGAATTACTCCAAGTTCATTTATGAACTTCTTAATCCATATCGCAACTCTTTGCTGCTTCTAAAGCTATAGTGTATTAGGTTTCTGCTATTGAATCAATAATTGTTTCATGTTTGGAACATTTTCAACTAACCGCTCAATTTTAAGAGTAAACCATGTCTTGATTGAAATTTGCTATCATTCTAATCTGACTAGAAATTAACATCAATGTATCTATGAACTCTCAGTTCACTTTCTCCATATAAAATCTTCTCAAAATTTTATCTATATAGATTAAGATGAGTTAAGCAATCTTCTAGATCAATTTGCTTTTCTCATATCTTGTATGGAGATATTATTTGACAATCATAATTTCAATAATAGAATATATATATATATATATATATATATACAAATCTCTCACTTTCTCATCAAAGCGTAGATTTTAGCTTCAAAAGGCTTGTTTCAATCCTATATAGATTGATCAAACTTGCATACCTTGTAAGTATATTTGAATTCAAAATTTTGAGTTGTGTTATATACTCGTCCTCTTATAAGTTCCTATTAAGGAATGCAATTTTGACATCTGTTTACCATATCATGTTATACAGCTATTTCAAGAAAAATCCGAATGGACTTTGGCATGGCTGTAGGCTAAAAGGTTTCATCAAAACCAATTCCTTGTCTTTATTTATAATCGTTTGCTATTAGCCTTATTTTGTATGTATGGATGTTTCCATCTATGTCGACCTTTTTGTGTAAATCCATTTATAACGTATGGGTTCTATCCCATCAGGTTGGTCGATCAAGGTCTAAACCTTGTTCACATAAATTGAATATATTTCGAATTTCATGGCCTTTGTC